>JBBYHH010154597.1:0-14092 GCA_038382905.1 Daphne laureola | reverse complement strand
TTATGTTTCGGAAGTGCTTGCCGGAGGCAGCCTTCCTTCTGGATTTCTGGTCCGAGCGGAGCTCGGTTATTGTTGTGCTGCTTTGTTTGCAGGGACCTGTATGGGAACTACCCACTATACAGTTGCGTTTTACAGGGTTTGGTCTTACAGGTTACCGCCGCCCCACCGACCCAGCATCCGCTTCCCGCTGGGCCGTGCGTAGACGGGGGTGGTGGTAACAGGCGCCCACATATACCTTCCACCATTTGGTTCAGTTTCTCAAGCTATTTCACTCTAGATCCACCTTAATTTGAGCCTCTTAAAGGTTAATATCATTTGGTATTAGAGAAAGAGGTGAGTGATTGAGCTAGAAGGTGTTTTTCCTTGTTGAAAAACGCCTTGGATCCATTCTGTTCCAAGCCTATCCTTTTGTGTTCTTTGTGTGCAACATTTTGTTTCTACCATTTCTTACGTCCAACCTACATTCTTCTTTCTGAATCATTGGATTTACAAGTCTTTCCATCTCGGTTTCAAGTTATTTCAAAAGAAAAACAAAAAGAGAGAAAGGTTCTGTTTTTGCTTTTGGCCGAAAGTTGCATTGAAGTTTTTATTCGGCCTTGTTTGAAACAAAACAGGCTTTTGTTGTCCAAGAGAAAGAAACAAGTGGAAATAAAGGCTCAAGATCTAAAACATAAAGGTCAAGTGCAAAAAATCTTGATTTGGAGCGAAAAAGAGAAAAATGTTCAAGTTGTGTTCTTGAATGTGTTCTTTGTGTTCATGGTGATTGTTCATGCAAATTTTTTTATATGAAACCGAGTTTGATCTAGAAAAGGAGTCATTTTTTGAGCTTTAAATGTGTTAAAGGATGCATGTGATTGGTGGTCCCCCATAGTGAAAGTGACATGTACCTTAATGGTGCCTACACCTTATGTCACACTTCAACCACCAAGATGCTTTCCAAATTAGTTCAAATCTGATTGTATTGGCTCATAACCTTTTCCAAAAACCCAACCAAGGTTATTTCAGCCCCAACCTCCATTTTAAAATCCGAACCATAGCCATTTTCAAGTAATCACCCCATTTTTCTTGGTGAAAACTTGGTTTTACTTGATGTGGTTTTGAGGGCAATTCATACCAACATTTAATTAAAGGGAAGGTGCAATATTTTGGAGAAGTTTTGAGAGCTATTGTGTGTGATTGGGATTTGGTCAATGAGTGAAATACACAAGTTAAGAGTGTAAACACCTTGAGTGCCACTAAAGAAAAGTGAGGGAGTGGTACTAACTTTATTATTGTAATGTGTAGTTGTTCTTGATGGATCCGACCCTTAAGTTCAATGGGATTGGAGATTTCTTTGGATACGCATCTTGGGAGCAACATGTTGAGGTATACTTTGCCTCAACCGGAGCTAGTGAATTTGACAAGCTTGACATATCCATTGAAGTGCTAGGTGGTGAAGCTAGATATTGGTGGCAAGAATGGGCCATAAGAAGGAGGAATAAAGGGCTAGCGTTTATACCATCTTGGTCACACTTGAAGAGCTAGATGAGAAGACGGTATGCCTCAAGCCAAGGCTCGAACCCAACTCCCACCTCTTGGCTGAGACCTCTCACCACCCTTAGGACAACTTGGAGCCACCACCCTACTCACCTAGCCCCCACCTTGTACTATCACCCTAGCACTAGTCGGTGGATCCCATGGAGCTCCCCACCCAACCCGAGCCAAACCCTACCTACACATGCAACCTACCTCACACCAACCTCGCACTCTCCACCATGCCTTGGACCGAAAGCAACCCCAATTTTACCCTCCGCCCAAAATTGCCTTGAACTTGAAGCAATCCACCAACCAAACTTCAAACCTTCACAATCAACAGGAGACCGAGCCCTCACATGCTACCTAGTAAGACACAATTACCTGAATTAAACAAGAAATAAAAAAGAGGCTTGATATATCCAAAGGTGAAAAGAGGTTGCCAATTGGTGAGGTTGAGAGAAAAGAAATTGAGTGGAAAGATGAGGGCTTGAGTGAAAAAGAATGTGAGAAGGCCAAGAATCCAAAGAAAAATACTACAATGGCCTATGAAAGAGTATTGGAGTTGAGAGTACCAAGAGAACAAAATGAGTGGAAAATTGAGAGAAAAAAAAGGAGTGAGGTTACCTTTGAGAGAAAATTAGGAGAAACCTTACTTGAAACAAAGCTCATTCGAAGAGTACCAATCATGGAGACCACCGAGCGTAATTTGGAGGAAGAAGAAGAGCAATGTCAAGGAGAGGATCTACACTCCCTTAACTTAGGGAGATGTAACTTCTCAACTAGTGATAATGAGTTGTATGATGATTTTGATCATGAAGCCAAGCTATAAATAATGATGCTTATGAATTGATTTCTCATGCTAGAATAGAATCATATGGTCCGTATCTTGATTACTTAAAGCATGATCTACCTAGTAATAACTTGGATGATATTAATGATAGTTGCATCATTGAGCATATTCATTATCATGTACCACTATGCCATGATGATGATGGTTTTGTTCCATGTGATAATGTTACCTATCAAACTCCTTACGTTGATAATGAAATAGCATACCATGAACATGTGATGGATTGTAGTGACCATGATGAGAATTATGTTGATCATCCCATGACTTATTATGAGTATGCTTCTACTAAAATTGATAATGTCTCGGTTCATGAACACCTTGATGATGAGTTTTACTTGTTTACAAACCCTTGTGCTTTGAATGATGAAAATGACTTTAGGGTTGATCACATGGATGCACCCCACAACCTTCTTATAACCCTAGGCCGATCCTACATCTTCGTGATTAAAATGCCAAATTCTTGTGACATGAGTGTGAATGAACAAAATGGATGACCTAGGCTAATATTTGATCCGGGGATTATCACTCTTGCATGTTTGATTGATATTTGTGTTCATGGGAGGAATGCCTTGGATTTTATGCTTTATATGCATGAGCTTTTCATGTCTTGTTGTGCTACATTAGACTCGGCCATGCATACTACTTGTAGGGAGAATATGCATTTGATTGAAAATGGTGATAGATTGGCTACATATGAGACTTCTGTTGCAAGAAAGAGTAAAATAGATGCACTCTTGACCTATAATGTATTATATGAGCATGAAGCTTACTCTTCATTCAAGATGTATACCAATCCTTTGTTTGATCCTCTTCAACATGTTTCGGCCTTGATTGATATTAATGATAATGTGGTTGCCAAACAAATACATGTTAAGGAGAAGAGAAAGGGTGGATTGTCTATCTCTTCACCTTTGGATTTCACTACGTCTAGTCTTGTTTTGGCATGTGTTGATTTTTGGGCCATGACTAACATACTTTACATGTTGATGACACGGGGAACCATTTTATGTATGTTTTTCCTTAATGATACTCCTCATGTTCATCCCTCACTTGGAGACCGAGAGATTGAGCTACATTCACATCATGACTTTTTTGGGTATAAGTTGCTTGATGATTTCATTTTCTACTTATTAAAGTATGTCATGAATTTATATAGGATCTTGTTTCTTCAAGTCATCGATATTGGTGTGATTATGCTTTTATGTTTGGCATATTATTCACACCATGTTAGTTTTGGAACCTTGCCATCTAGTCCTTCAAAGATTTGTGTTTTGGTTCACTAACCCCTAATAAACTTCAAGATTGTTATGAGTGTCTTTGAGTTGTAGGGTAATCACACCCTTTAGATTTGAGGATGAATCCTTTCTAAGAGGGAGGGGATGGTGTGAACCTAAATGGGATACTTGAAGGACAAGCATGGGGGAGGCTTAAGGAGCAACACACCAATAAGATCTCAACTTCAAACAGTTGTATCTCTCTTATATGAAGTCCAAATGGGTCACTTCAAAAGGATAAATTGTATTTATGGAGAAGATATAGTTAATGGAACCATTATGACCCAATTTAAAGGTCAGTAACTCCCTATGAATTCGTTACAAGACAAGTGCATCAAGCTCTTTTACAACACTTAGCCAATTTTAGATTTCTTTGGAGACCATCAAGCAAAGCTCTCTAAATATAGGAAAATATGTATTCATTGGATATCTTATGATGAGAGGGAACCAATGCAACAAATTTCATCCAATTGGGACTTCATTTGAAGCTTGGGGACTAAGATTGCTCAGATGTCACTATCAGTAGTGGTCTCCCCCTGAAGAATGAAGCCAAAATACATTAAGTAATGATTGAGACCTATTTACAACGGTTCATACCTCTTATAGATACCATTTTAATCTACTTTAAATACATTTAAAATGTAATTTCATATTAGGACACTTCTAGTAATGTTTAGCTAGCTAAGTAGTGTTAATTAGCATAATTAACTAGGGTTAACACCTAATGATGTATGAATTTCTTTACTTAGTTGCTAACCTAGGGATATGATGGTCATTCCATGTTAGGGCGACATTTCCTTAGAATTCTAGGGTATACATTTCATCCAAAAACATTATTTTGAATTAGAACTCATATTTTGCAAGATTGAAGAAGTTTTTGCTCTCTCTTGCTCTTCTAGGGTTCTCCTTCAACCTCAACTTTCCAGCCCCTAGGTTCAACTCTTTTAGACCTAGGATCTAAATCTGTATTGATCCAACATCCAATTGGAGAGGTGCTAGATCCACCACATCAACCATGGTATCAAAATCAAACCCAAGGATGCACAAAGCTAGGGTTTGAGCCACTTCTATCTTCATCCATTATTCCTCTTTAGATCTGGGTTATATGAGCCTTCTAACATCAATAGGTGGTTCATATCAAAGGAATAACAACATACTCATACAAAAATTTAGGGATTAATAGTATGTACATTTCTTCTTGGGAAAACTGCAAAAGGAAATGAAACATTGCTCGTAGAAACATAAGCTCCAAATCTTCTTCCTTAAATGGCTGAAATCTCCTCCTTGGTTCTTCAAGGATGTTCGCTCCTTACTTCAATGGAAAGGGAATGATTTTAAGGTATGTAATGGGACTGAGGGTATGGAATAAAAACACTAAAGTTTCACTCAAAATGCTTCTAAGGATGCCTTGCAATTTTGGCCTTACTAGAAGAGACGAAGAAGTTGAAGATGAAGAAGTGTCTTTCATGTAACTTCCAAAGTATCAAGAGGTATGTTGAGCCGGCCCTCCTTCATCTATTTATAGGTGAAGTAGGTGGTTATCCATGGAAGGTGTAACCTCCCCTTTTCCAAATGTTAGTGTACATTAGGTACTAGGATGCACCTTCCCCCTTATACACATATAAGGCCACGTTCACATGTAAGCACCCTAGAAAGTGAAATAGTGCCTCCCAAAGTACCACCCTTTCTCCTAAAAGAGGCCCCTTTAGGCCAACTATGCACTGTAACCTCCAAGGGGTGTGCCTTATGTGGCAAGGTGCATACATCTTGCACCTTAACATGTCCTTTTACCAAAGTACCCCTACTTTTACTAAAAGGATTCCATTAGGTGTTACCACTTATGAAACAAGGTCAAATATAACAAAGACATTCAAATGCTCACTACACACATGATTGAGCTCTCTTGAGCTCCGTTCATCTCACCTTTAGCTAAAAAACACTTTTTCATCAAGACTAGCTCACTTGAGATGAAGTTAACTACATCTAGCTAACCGGAGTTGGAGTTAGTTACTTGTGAACTAACTTAAGCTAGTACTAGCTACGTTTAGCTAGTGTGAGATAATGTTAGCTACTTCTAACTAACATGAGCTAGGGTTAGCTACTTCTAGATAACTTGAGCTGAAATTAGCTACTTCTAGCTAACTTGAGCTAGAGTGGAGCTGAGTATAGCTACTTATAGCTATAGTGAGCTGACAATGAGCTAGATTTAGCTAATTTTAGCTAAGATGATTTGGTGCCATGTTATCCCATCTCCTATGAGCTGGCATGAGCTTACTTGAGCTAAGTCTAGCTACTTTTATCTAGAGTTGAGCTAAGAGAAGCTACTTTTAGATGCCCTTGAACTGTCATGAGCTGAGGGGAGCTACTTCTGGCTGCCCTCAAGCTATGATGAGCTAAGTCCAGCTACTTCTAGCTGAGATGAGTTGAGGTGAGCTACATATAGCTTTCTGTGAGCTCAAAATTAGCTCCATGAGCTCAAGTATCATCTCAAAAGGTCTTGGTATGCTAAGAATTCCAACACTTTCTGCACTTCGGGTCGCTCTTGACTCTTAAGGATTTTGCCCATCATGCTTGTAAGAGTGGACATTTGCGCTTTGAGCGATGTCTCCTTATCGACTTCATATAGTCCTCTTTTCTGTTTTGCCTGAGATGTGTCTCTCTCGTGATACTCCTCGCTTCGCTCGAGCATATCCACTACTCTCAAGTCCTGTCTGGCACCTTATCCAAGAACCACCCACCAGATGTGGCGTTCAGTTATTGCTGAGATGTGTGAGTCAGCCCATTATATAAAGTACATACCTGGTACTAACGGGTGTTCTCTAGCTGGGGGCACTTCTTGTTCATCTCTTTGAAGTGTGCCCAGGCTTGAGCGAGAGTTTCATTGGGCTTCTCTTAAAAGTTGAGTATAGTGCTCTTTATCTCAAAGGCTTACTGAGGGGTAAAGTACTTCTTCAGAAAGCTTTGTTTAACCTCCTCGAGCTTCGGACTTTGGTAGGATCGAAGCTATTGTACCATTTGAAAGCAAAATGCTTCAATGATAATGGAAAGAGTCTCATCCTCTTTGAGTCCTCAGTAAGATTGTGGGTTGTGAGAGTGTCGTAGATGAGGATGAACTGCCCCAGGTGGTCATTTGTGTCTTCATTTACCAAACCGTGGAATAAGTGACTTTCAACAAAAGTGAGGACATGACTTGGGATGGCGTAGTCTCCACCCGGTGGTGTAGGTTGAACGATCCTTTCTCTGTCTTTCACCATGGGATGTCTGTAGAGGTTATCCAAATGAGGGTGTTGCTTTTGCGCCCTGTTTTAGTCATCATTGTTCACCAGGATTTCCCCGTTGTCGTAACTTCCTAACTATTTTTGTCACAGTTTTTTTCATCGCATTGGTGGTTCCGGTGGTGTTCCATCCTTGCGGGTGGATTTGGCATTGAACTGTTTAGGTTAAGTTGGGGATGATACGGCTTAGCGTTCCGACCTCTATTCCATATACTTCTTAGAGTCCGCTTGATTTCTGGGTCTAATCTTACGAGATCTCCTGACAGAATCTGGGTCATAAATCGGACAGAGTATCTACAGGAAAATAAGAAAATAAACCAGATCTAGAACAAAGACAATGTCTCACACAAACCAGCAGCGCAGATCTAGCTTAGAATTGTCTGATCTAAGCAGATCTGGTGCTCAAGACTCACTTTTGTTTTTGAAGATTTTTTAATATGAAGTTTTTAGGATTTTTTTTTAAATTTTAGCAGATCTGGAACAGAAAAATAAAAGATAGAGCAAATAGCAAGTAAAACTACGATCTATAAGTTGATCCCCGGTAACGGCACCAAAACCTTGACACGAGGCAGATTATATGTATGTGTGGGAATATATGCTCTAAATCAAGTTTTAAATTTATAACCTGCTCACTTTTTTCCCAAGAGTAGGGATATATGTTGTACACATGGTGAGTGGGGTCGATCTACTAATATCAAAGCTCGAACGAAGCTTTCCCTTCTAATTTATAGAAAATATTTTTGGGTTTTAAAATCTCAGAAGTGGAAAGTACAAATCTATGGAAAATAAAGTGCAGAAAATAAATACTAAATGAAACTACAAAAATAAAAACCTTTTGTTTTCACCAAGCATGACCAAGGGAACTAGAGCAGATCTCATTCAAGATAATAATAAGTACAGGGTAGGATAAATATTGGACAATGACCTCTCAACTTGACCACCTTTTTCCTCACCATAGCTCTAGGGACTCTCGCTCACCCGACCAACCGATGAGGACATTATCATTAACTCGAGTCTCAGTCTGGAAGGCCCTTGGCGTAATCCAATGAGCACCCCTTATGAGCAAGGACACACTCTCGCTGCAGCCCTCAGATCCATAGTCTTCCGGTAGCTGTCTCTCAATGCATCACTATCGGACACAGAAAGAGGTTTGGGGTTGTAGTAGCGCTCTTATGCCCTTCCACCCTGATTAGGTCGGATCTCCATACTACTTGTAAAATCTAGCTCCTACATCTATAGACCTCTAGCAACTTGTCATGCTAGTATCTCGTAGGAGTTTGGGGAACTAATCGCTACTCATGCATAATAACAGTAAGAAATGAAGGAATTAACTTAACAAAAAGAAGAAGAGAAGAAGAGAAACTTTAACTCCATATTTTCTTGGAATCCTTCATAACATTACTGAAATAGAGTAGCACACAAAATAAAAAGTAGAAAATAAAAGATAGAGCCGGAGTCGTAGCTCGGCAGTAGAGCATCTTTAATCCCATCTACTACAACTACATCATGAATTGAACTAACCTAAGAAAGGGGTGGATGTGGTGAAGGTGTTTGAATATTGGATGTTTAAAGAATGGAGAAGTGATGCCTATTTATAAGAGGAGGAGAGGAGCTAGGGTTTTAAAGTTCCAGGGGCTACGCGATCATGCCATTCAGTTGTTGACCATTCTTCCATGATGGTGATGAACGAGTTGACCTTTCTGCAACAGAATTGCACCATGATTTCATGCCCGGTTGTGACACTGGTTACGCCGCCAGCTGGGAGACATTTTCTTCCATTTTAGACCTTGAGCTTTACTCTTGGTAGACTCAATCATGTCCGGAAATAATCTGAAATATCCCAAAAATAATCGATTCACCGCTTTTTGCTTTGATACAGATTTTCCTCCAAAAGATACTACGACACATAATAAGCAATAACATTTTATTAGAAAAACACAAGTTTAAGGGGTAAAAATATAGCATTCTTGCACGCTCATCACTTTGGCTTCGACTTCTCTCTTATTTTTTCTCTTATTTGGATCTTCTTTTTCCTGTTCTTGGCCTATTCGTTTACCTGCGTTAAGTTTGGCGGTCCTATTGCTACCTCCTTAGCCTTTTTTGGATTCAGATTGATCCAAACTTCCATTATGAGTTGAAGGGTTTGGCTCCCGTCAACTTGCTGCTTGGGTTCATAAACAACTGTGTCCAATGTGAATCCCCTTTCCAGATGTTTATGTCTATCATACAGAAGGCTCCCTGCTCTTGGACTCGATTGTTGTTGATTGTATAGAAAGCTACTTCACAATTTTTGTACCTCAGGTTTATCCTTTGATCTTCCATGTTGACGGATGCTCTGGTTGCGGGTAGGAATGGTCTCCCCAAAATTATGGATCTAACATTATCATCTTTCTTGTTCAGGAGCATGAAGTTCGATGAGAAGTAAAGGTTTTCGACCTTTACGATGAGGTCCTTTACCATCCCATCCAGCTCGATTACCAAAGAATCTGCAAGATGGATTTGCGATATGGTTGGGTCAAATAGTTTGAGCCGTAGCTTTCGGTTGATCGAAAGTGGCATAAGGTTTATCCTAGCCCCTAGATCACAGAATACCTCATTATTTCATGTTGTGTCGATCGGGATACGGATTGTGAACATTCGTGGATTAGATAATTTAGGTAGTAATAAATGAGTAGAGTACCTTCCATCTTTAATGGTTCTGATCACATTTACGGTTGGGGTTGCTTGGTCTGGTATCGCTTCTCCAAGTGGGATGAACTACTTTCTCCTTGGTTTTTTATAGTCTTGCTCTACCCTCGCAGGTCCACCGTGTCGCTCGGGATGCTCTTATCCTTCTGCAAGGACTTGAAATTATTTGCCACCTACCTTATTTGCAACTCCACGTTGTGCAGCTCTCCTCCCAAATTAGTCAGGTGGGCCTTTTGGCTCTTATTGAATTTTTTTTTATGCTTCATGAACGTTGTAAAGGTCTCTTCCAAAGTGCTCTCTTTTTAAATTGGGTCTGCGGGTTCACCGTCTTTCCGGTAAGTATTGTTGTTGGGTTGCAAGCCTTTGTTGGGTTTACCATAGTTAAAACCTTCATGTTGTAACCTCTGGTAGTTATTGCTCTAGTTTTTTCCAGGGAAAGAGGTTAAGTAGTTGTTGTTGTTGATGTTAGACCGGTAATCGACAAATTTGGCCTTCTATGTGGCATCCAATTTGTCTACTACAATGGCTTTCTTTACCCTGCTCTTTTCCTGGTTTTTTAGTATTCAACTCATCGTGATAGTGAGTGCGGATATATGAGCTTAGAGTGAGGTTTCTTTGTTGACCTCATAGAACCCTCTCTTGGTTGTAGCTCATGATCGATGTTTGTCTTCCACTATGTTCCTCACTACACTTGAGGAGAACTAGAAGCTCTTATGCTTCCTCGAGCTCCTTGTCTATGAACCACCTCCAGATGTGGTGTTGAGGTGACCATTGTAAAATGCGCAGATCTGGTACTCCCGGGTGTTTTCTAGTCAAGGACATCTCTTATTCATTTCCTTTAAATGCGCCCATCCCTAAGCGAGTGTTTCATTTCATTCCTCTATAAAGTTTAGTATACTGTTTTGCAGTTTGAAGGCTCCCTAGTGTGGATAGTACTTCTTCAGAAAGCTCTGTTTTAGCTCTTCCCAGGTCCTGATTTTGAGCGGATCAAGGCTCTTGTACAACTTCAAGGAAACATCCTCCAAGGAGAAAGGAAAGATCTTCATTCTATGAGAATCCTTGAAGAGGTTGTGGGTAGTGAGAGTATCACAAATGAGGAAAAACTTCCCCAAATGGTCATTGTGGTTCTCATTCGCCAGACTATGGAAAAGGTGATTTTCCACTAAATATAGAACGTTTCTTGGGATTGTGTAATCTCTTACAGCAGGAGTGGATTAGACCATGCTCTCATGATCTTCGGTAACCGGAGGCTCGGTTTTCTAAAGGGATTCCGCCCTAAGCTGCCCGTTCTCATGTTTCTGGTTTTGACAATGGATGGGCGGTTCTCTGTACTTACGCGATTCCTTCTTATAATTCATGTGATGTTGTTTTGGGTCCTCTTCATCCTTTTGTTACTCGTGAGGATCGTCCATGGAAACCGTTGAGCCCGAAGTAGTGGTTGTGTGTGTTGTGTAAGTGTTGTGTCCTAAGACAAATCAGTTGAACATTGGTTTAGGACACAAACATGATTAGATAATTAGTAAAGAGTCATTGTTCATACGTTGTGTTTTTTATTTACTGCTGATTAGTGTACAAATGTGTACACTTTTCCACTACGTTTAGAGCATTAAACCCATCAATTTTGCCTATTTTTAATATTATATATGCACTTTACTTATGAATTCTTAAGATTTGTAGGTGCGTACATTTGGAGATGATTAGGAGATCAACGTGTGCAAATATTCATCAAAAAGAAAGGAGAAAATGTTGGAGGGACCCAAATGCACCAAGAAGAAAGAATGAGGATCAAAATACAAATGGTGCAATTAAGAGGGTTGGCGTGAGTATGAGGTGCTAGTTCTAACGTCTAGAACTACTGCCTGTCATCTTCAAGGCATGACTCTCGGGGGCATGAAGAGGTACCCTCAAGGCCCAAGAAGAGACCCAAGGCGCCAATCCAGGCGCACAAACATGCACCCCAAGGTGTGAGAGGAGGACGTCAGGTGCATTGCAAGATAGAGGTACTTACGCGTCCACCAAGTGAAGGCGGAACCCCCAGGCGACAAAACTAACATCTCCACTAGGCCCAGGCTCAACTCCCCGACACCAAACCTTGTACCTCCAAGGCATGAACCCAGCCCAGGGGTGAATTCTAGGCGGACCAAGGCGCAAGTCTGGCTCCTCCCTTTGCCCAGCTGCACCACAGGATTGTACGGAGAATTTTGGTCTTATCCATTAGATATCAGCCTTGTATTACCTATTTTACCCCTCTTAACTAAGTTATAAGTAATTTTAGGGTAGGGGTACTTTAGGTATTAGGTTTTAGTATATATAAACCTTCTTAGGTCAGATTTTGTTGTTGAAGACATATTTTGGGTTGCTCTCTTTGAGCTGAAACCCTAAGTTCAAATAGCTTCTTTAGGTTAGAGCTTAAGGGTTTTAGCCCTTCAACCTCCATTTCAGAGGGGTTGAAGGGCTAATCTATAGAGAACCTTTCATCAGGTGAATTCTAATCTTATGCTATTTCTATTTCATCATTTTAAGTTTTTGTTGAATGTTGATCATGTCTATGTTTAGCTTTGATAGAGTTAGGGATGTTATGTCTTAGTTTATCTCTAGCTTAGGGTGCAAGTAAGCTATTTCTATGATTATTTTTTATATCAATTCTGAGCACTTCTGTCATGTGTGGTATGATGAATGAATTTATCATTACTCCTCTAGGTGCTCGATTAAATGTCCGAGAGGAATTTAATCGGCATAACATTTGTGAAATTGATAAATTAGCTTTATAAATGTCAGAGATGACTTTAGTAAGTTAATTGGTGATTATTTTAAGTGATGTAATTCCTCAAAAGTGAGTATACTTAGGTTACCCATCTAAGAGTTAGAGATTACCTTGGAAGGTTAATGGATAAAAACCTCAGGATTGAGTCTTGGACCACGAGAGTGGCTAAGATCATTCTAGTCATGACATTGTTACTTACTCGAGAGAGGGGTAACACGATCATGGTAATCCACCTCGAACATGATAAGGAAATTGCTTGCATGAACTCTCGCTGAAAAGCCAAGGTAATTAGAATTCCATGTCACTCAGTATTTGTGGTAGTTTAGGTTGTATGTATGTCTATGATATCAAATGCTTTAGGTTTCGATCCTAGCAGATTGGATGATTGATTGCGGAAGAGTTAGAGATAACCACCATTGTCAATTGGTGGAGTTAGAGATAGCCTATCTCTAGGACACAAGATTAGTAGCACATACATGATCTTTAGGATGCACAATGCACTTTGAGAGCCCATGATTGTTGACCCATAGATGATGTCACTTCTTCCCCTCCATGATTTACTATCTTTTCTTCTATTCCTTTTTTTGCATGACTCATCATTCACCCATGATTCTCCCTCTCTTACTACTACCCGCATTGCATTCATGCAGGCCTTCTGCAAAAGTAGTTTACTATAAAACTTAGATCCTTGATTCTCTTGGGTTCGATCCCTTACTTAACACCTTGTACTATAGTGATAATACAAGGGTTGTAAGGTATTTTATAAATGAACTTTATCCATTGCAAGTGTCTCTAGAGAATGAGAGTTCCTAGAGCTAGCCACACTTGTAAGGGAGTGAAAACACCCCTTGATCAAATTGGAGCCTTTGTCGGGGAATCAAGTGTATGTTTAAGTTCTTAGTAAATCTTGTGTGCTAGTTTGCATGTCTTCTTTTCCTTCCCTGTACTGTAGAGCATGTTTAAATTGCTTTCGCCTAGTCAAGGTCATTAAACGTGATGCTTCTGGGAGGTAACTCGATGAGTATGTACATAAGTGATTAACACAATTTTTTGTAAATACACAAGGTTGATACACTTTGGATTTTCCTTTTTCAGGTACCTGGGTGAGACTTGGAGTTCAAAAACTCAAACATTCGGCATAAATCCATCAACTATCAGGCATTCTGCATTTTCAAGGTCAAGGTTCAAGTAAGGTTTCAGAAATCTTTTCATTTCAAAACAAAAAGGTAATCCTTAGTCTTTGAGCTTAATTGTGTGATTTAGAGACCTTGTGTATTACTGCCTACCTTTGACCTTGCCATGCTTTAATTTTTGAATGTCTGATGTTGAATGAGAAACATGAGCATGTATATTGATTCTGCCTATCTTTGTGAGTGTATTGATTAGTAGAGAAACCATGCTACATATGTGCATCTGGAATTATATGTCATGATCATGAAAACATGGAGTACTTTCTTTCTACCATGTATGCGTATATTCACACATGACATACATCCTTATGCTTTGCTTGTTCATGCATGCTTTGCTCACACTTATACAGCATGCTTATTTGTGTTACACCCACACCATAAAAATGGTCGAAATCCGAGAAAATTGTCAGGAGGCAAACTTGTAATTTCTGGAATTTTATGTTGAAGCATGCGGGACATGTTTTCTAATGATCTCATATCCCGAGAATTGAATTGAGGATTAATTCTGAGGTATTTGGTATCATAAGAATTAAGTA
>JBBYHH010154486.1:0-14096 GCA_038382905.1 Daphne laureola | reverse complement strand
CTTTGATATAGAGCACATTGATGGTGATAAGAATTCATTACCCGACTTCCTTACTCAAGAATTTTTACAAGGATGACATGGGGAAACATGATTCGCAAAAGAATGAGATCAAAGACAGGATGGAAGAGGTCAATAATCCATATCTCTTAAGAACAATTTTTCATATGGATGAACATATGGATATCACAGAAATCTATATGCCCACAGAAGAAAGTAAATTTGCATCCCTCATGCAAATAGAAAATCCAGTGTCACAGCAAACAAATTTTTATGCATTGCCCACTGGCCAGAAAATAAGAATCGAGAAAGGAGAATCTTCACAAGGTACGAAGAGGATAGAAGAACATCATCAATATCAGTTATTCTCCCCAATAGAAGGAAAGGGGAGAAGGAAATTTCCGTATCCTTACCCTCATGATGAGTTTTTCAGATGACCAAAAACTTATTTTAAAGATTCTCTAGTTTCCAGGTCCACTGCTAAAACTCAACAGATCACTTTGTTCACTCTGGGAATTCCCCCAGATAAGAGAGAAATGAAAAGAGAACTCATCTCTCCAGTAGAAAATAATGATCTAAGGAGTATGACTCATTCAGAAATGGTAAGAAAATATTGACCTAGACAGAGGCACCCTATGTGGAAATTTCATCCCCTCAGAAAGTATGATTATTTTGAAAAAATTCTGCAGGAGACAGGATCTACAAAAATAGACCACAAAGAGAGAAATACCAAAGGTCCAGACGAAAAATATTTCCAGGAAACTGGAATATCCAAGCTAAAAATCTACAAAGTTTGGTCTCCCGAAGAATGGGGATTACCTCATACTAGAAAAAGATTCCTCAATGAAAAATATAAAGACCATGCTTATTCATACTGGGATTACATCCAAGCATGTGATGACAAATTTAATTTCCAGAATTCAGAAAATAAACACTCCTGGATGATACTTTTTAAATCAAACCAGAGAAAATTTCTAAATTGGTTTCATCTCTGGTTTTCAAAGAAAGGATTGGTCTCAGATAAATTCTCAGAAGATGTTAAGAAATCTTTTGACAAATTTATTGAATTCAACAAACACAAGTCACAGAAAAATATAATCCCTTATGCAGAATTTTATTTTTTGGTTCTCTATCGTATCTCTTGGATTGTCTAGTGGCATTACGAAGTCGACCAAGAACTCTGGAGAGGGTATGGGTTACCCACTGGTGGGACAAATGCGTGATCAACTTTTATCTCATAGAAAATATCACGCTTAAAGTTATTGAGTTGTACGAAGCTCCAGATGAAGAAAATTTTGAAGCAGTTTTGGGAAAGCTCAACTCCCAATTAGAAATGACAGATATTCCTCTCGAAGAGATGAAAGAAAAGCTAATGAAATTAGTAGTAAGATCTGTCCATGAGTAAAATGTTAAGTTACTCAAGAAAAGTTGTCCAGCTGCCCCAACCAAGGAGGGCCCACCACCAAGAAATAATGGCTATCAGACAACAGTCATGTGACTAATGGGGTAAAGTTCCCACTCAGGAGAGTGAAAAGACAAAAGAGCATTATTATTGATAATGTTTGCCAACAAGGAGAGCATTATTGCTCAGGAGGAGATAAGAGAACCATTTCCTTATAAATAGAGGGCTTCTGAACAAGAGAAGACATCCATAAATTTTCTGCTTGAAAATACTTCTCTCTCTGCTTCTCTAAGTTCATGGTTGAATGTCTTTTTATTCAGAAATTCAATCTAAAATATTTGGTTAAGTTTCTAGTTTGCTTTGGCTTTGGAATGTACGTGTGTAGTTATTGGAAGCTTGATGTGTTCGTGTGTATAATCCAGCAGTCTTTGTTTGCATCACCAAATTACTGTAAGCTTGAATTTTTAATGTTATAATATCAGTTGTGTGTTGTTATTATTATCATTTCATGACTTTAATATTGTAGTTTATCAGTTGTGTGTTCATTTAAGTTTATCAATATTAATCCTGCATTTTAGTTCTTTAATAATTATTACTACCTAGTAAAAAATGATATTAGAATCAAGTTAATACAGAAACCAATATAATTAATACAAAAATCAATATAGAGAACTTATATAAACTTTATTTAAAAGTGTGAGGCTCAAATTATTCTTACGCAGAGTAATTATGATGTCCACCATATCAAACCCCCAAATATTAACTCGAGAAGAAAATTATGCTAAATCTCATGGTGTTCGATAATTACCCCTTGAATTTGAAACCCATCTCTCCGACCACTCTTTTCCTTTTCCCCCATTGTTTAGTTTGAGAGTTTGCTTCAAAAACACTGCTTTTGTTCCTTTTTTCGCTTCTAGCAGATCGAAGCACCATTTTTCTTGCTTTGATTCCCACTCAAAAGGAACTGAACAAAGCAAAGCAACCTCTAGTGTGTGGCAGGTACAGTTGAAACACTCTTCACTTTCTCTCTCTCTCTCCTAACTTTTCTTGAAGAAGGGCAAAAAAGGTGCTGTGGAATAATCAAGTTTTTTTTCCCCCCTTTTCTTCCAGCCTTTTCTGCGTCTCTGCTCGTGTTTCAGCTTCAGATTTGTGGGTTTTCTACGTTATGATACGAGTTTATCTCATTTCTCCCATTCTTGCTGTTTACTCTGATTGGTTATCTTAACGAGGAAATTTGCTAAAGGGGATCAGGTAAATTGCTATGGATGATATTTTGCTGCTTCAGGAGTTCCTACTTTGTTTGTTTATCTGTTTCTCGTTTTGTCTCTGTACCCTGTTTGGTGAGAAATTAATACGCCTAGCTGGATGATTTTTGCCAGCTATGTGAGAATCTGAAGTGATAAGCCCCTCGTTAATGGAAAAACCAGATCCATGTGGTACTTTATTTCTCAGTTTCATCTTGGATTTTCTTGAATTATTTGCCTAGTACAGGTAATTAGAGTACAAAACTTTAGTTTTTGGTTTAATTTAATGCGAGTTTATTCAGATGCGGTGCCCAATTGTCGTTTCTCTTGTTTTTATGTGTTTCTCTTAAAAAAAAAGTTAGCATTGACCTTTACCCTTGGGAACTCTCAAGTTGAAAGTGATTGGTTTGTTTGACCCGGCAATGTCTTCTGCAGATTAAATTCTTAAACATGAAGCCATCAACTTTTGATCAGTAGAGTTTGACCCCAGGTGATGTTATGTGCATTTATTTCAATGGACCAGAGGCTTGAATAGAAGATAGCAAAGTGCAGACATGAGAGCTGAGTCATCTGGCTTGATCATCGGGATTTCGATTGGTGTTGTGATTGGAGTGGTTTTGGCTGTTTCAGGACTGTTCTGTATCAGGTACCACAGGAAGCGATCCCAGATAGGGAATAGCAGTTCTAGGAGAGCTGCCACCATTCCGATACGTGAAAATGGTGCGGATTCTTGCACAATAATGTCCGATTCAACCGCTGGTCCTGAGTCACCTGTCAAAGCTGGACGGAATGGCATGTCTGTTTGGCTTGATGGCTTTAAGAGAAGTAACTTGGTATCTGCTTCTGGGATACCTGAATATCCTTACAAGTACGTTTCGTTAGACCAATTATGCTAATCACTTTGACTTCTCTTACTGGTTTTCTGTTGATTATCATCTAGTGAATATTTTTCATTTGAGGAATCAAATATGTTTGCAGAACAAAGAAGATTTTGTCAAACTGATAGGTTGTGCATTCATTTATTGTTGCATTGAGGAAACATGTTTCATTTCATCGTGACTTGAGAGTTAGTGATGAAGGCCCTTCAGTCTTGAGAGTGAAACTTTTGCTTGTATAGGTTGCTACTGGATGACCTGTAATTTAATAGTCAAAATAAGTCATCTAAAAAATAATTAACATGAGATGTTAACCCTCCGAGGAGGAACTGAGCACAGAACGGTAAGAAACTTGAGAATGTTGTGTAGGGATTCTCACACATCTCAAGTTTTCACGTCATTCTAGTGTAGTTTGTGGCATCATTAATATTATGGTGGCAATGAAGCTTAGCAATCCACAAGTTGCATACGTTAAATGTCGTTGCACCACTCCTCATGTACCTTTACTTACATATTCTTATTTTCTTGGTACCTACAGGGATTTACAGAAGGCAACCTGCAATTTCACTACACTGATAGGACAAGGAGCATTTGGTTCCGTTTACAAGGCTCATATGTCAACAGGAGAAATAGTTGCAGTTAAAGTGCTTGCAAATGATTCTAAGCAAGGAGAGAGAGAATTTCAGACAGAGGTACTGATGGTGGTGAAATTTGTGTTCATTATAATAGGTGTATTTGAATCCAAAGTTTCAATGGACTACATGAAACATTTCTTCATGAGTCATTCTCTTTAAGTACAAGAGATTGAGACATAAATTACCAGCATATAAAGCATGATGGGCCAAAGCATGTAATAATTATTTCCCAGGATTGTGCCAATTTTTGGGCCACTAGTGAGGCCAATATTGAAATTTGGTAAATAGAATGAAAATCATGTGGTAGATTCTGAATCTTCCAGTTTAATCTTGATTACTACTTCTGAGAAAAAAAGCTTGTGCAGATGCATTGTGTTTTCCATGTGTTTTGAAATCATTTTTCATTTTTCAGAAATGGGGATTCCCATGTTAGTACTGGAGTATATAATGTCACTGGCTATTTTAGTTGTAACTGTTATTTTTTTCCAGCCATCTCCAAAAGTTTTAACTTCTTAAATCTTTATAACTCTGTTTAATGATTTACAGGTCGTGTTGCTGGGAAGGTTGCATCATAGAAACCTCGTAAATTTGGTTGGATATTGTGCAGAGAAGGGACAACATATGCTTGTCTATGTGTATATGAGTAATGGCAGCTTGGCTTCTCACTTGTACAGTAAGCTAGCATTCCTCTAGACGTGCTTACCATACCATATCATCATGAACTTAGTGAAACCTATTTTTGATAGATGCTGATGCATACGACAAACTTATTTGCAGGTGAGTTGCACAAACCATTGAGTTGGGATTTGCGGGTGTGCATAGCTCTAGATGTGGCGAGGGGTTTGGAATATCTTCATGATGGAGTAAGACGTTACTCTGTTTACTCTTGATCGACCGTTACCTTTAGTTTATAGTAGTATGTTTTAAGTATGTCCTTGATCTCAGAATCTGGTGATAAATTAACATGGGTAAGTCTAGTTGAGAGGGATCTTAGACTACTGGAACTTCCAGAGAAGCTCGTTACAAACAGAGCGGAATGAAGACGCAGGATTCATGTAGCCGACCCCAACGAATGAATTGCGATTAAGGCTTGATTGATTGATTGATATGTGCGACATATGCCTGCTCTCAACTTTAATGTGTTCTGTGCAAATTGTGCATGTTATAATTTTGTTATAAATCTCATTTCAGGCTGTTCCTCCTGTAATTCATCGCGACATAAAGTCCTCCAACATCCTGCTGGATCATTCCATGAGAGCCAGGGTATGTTACTTATTGACTGGTTGATGAAAACAATTGAATGTTGCTAGAATACCTTGTAGATAATGTGGCAAACCGTGATTCGTGTAAAGTTGTTAGATATAGTTCCTTACATCATTTTCATTAAACCTAGGTATCTGATTTCGGACTCTCACGTGAAGAGATGGTCGACAAACATGCTGCAAATGTACGGGGAACATTCGGTTACCTGGACCCGGAGTACATATCAACCAGGACTTTCACTAAAAAAAGTGACGTTTACAGCTTTGGAGTCCTGCTTTTTGAACTGATAGCTGGCAGAAACCCTTTACAGGGTCTCATGGAACATGTTGAGCTTGTAAGATCTAATTTTCTTCCACAAAACAAATTATTCTCTCAATGTTTCCACAACTGATATATATAGCTTCTTACATGGATAGGCGGCGATGAGCATTGAAGGGGACAATGGCTGGGAAGAGATTGCAGATTCCCGTTTGGATTCCAGTTTCGATCTTCTCGAGCTCAACGAAGTCGCAGCTCTAGCTTACAAATGTGTCAGTAGAGCTCCAAGAAAACGCCCTTCGATGAGGGACATTGTTCAAGTGCTCTCAAGGATTGTTAAAGTGAGGCACAACAGAAAGCATCACAAGAGCCTGTCCAGCCTTGGGAATGAAGTTTCCATTGATGTAGAGGTAACAGAAACTAAGACACCGAAGAATAACGATCACCACCGGAGGGAGGAATCTGTGGACAGTATAGCAACGGCAGACACTGGTGAAGTTTAGAACATGGGGCTTTTGCTGTTTATCTTCATTTGTTACATTTACAGGAGTTCGTTTTGGGTTCTGATTTTGCTGTAGAGGTGTGTTGGAGGTCTGTGTTTTGTTTTTCTGGGGTAAGGGTCAGTTTCTGATCTTGTATAACAAAAGTAGGTTAATGTTTGTATGGGAGATTTTTCTTTCTCACCCCCATTAACTTTGTTTTGCTAATGTGTACTGATTCTGTAAATTCATCAATACTCGAGAATTTTGTAAGCAATGGAAAGAAGGAACTTATAATTATCATCTATGCAAACAAAAGTATACCCATCATCATTAAGTACTCTCCGTCCCAAATTATTTTGAGCATTTCACTGGAAATGAAGATTTAAGAGTATTGCAGACTTGATAGTAGTAAAGTAAAATTGTTAGTCTTTCTATCCAATAAAGATTATTCCTTATTCCAATTTAGACAATTCTACAAAAATTGCACATTTTTTTATTAAGGAAAGTTTTATTCAACAAATTTACCAGTTTATCCTTAAATTCCTGTCCCATTAATATTTTACTTAATTGCTACTTCCTTCGTCCCAGAATCATTGAAACGTTTCTTTACTGTTTTCATAGTATTTAATTTACGATTTATTTTTATAAAGTTATAGATATGTGAAGTTAAATGATTAATATGTTTCTTATAATTTACAATCTAATCTTTCTAAATATATATTTTTTTATTTTTTTTTCACTATTTTTCTTAGTTAAATTTTAATTCAAACACTGAAACTTGAAACAGTAAAAAAAACGTTTCAATAATTCTGAAATGATTATTGAAACGGATGGAGTAAAAGAATTGGGGTAAGGGTAAACTTGAAAAATTCTACTAGTCAACAACATCCATTAATATGCGTGCCCAGTCAAAGAGAACAAAATTCACGGACAAATGGAGTATAAGACAAAAATAATTTTTTGGTTGGAAAAGAAAAATTGAGAGTTAAAAGGTAAAATTAGTTTAAATTTTTTTGTGAAATGATCATTTTTTTTGAATTTATTATCAAATAGTCCCCTGAATTATGTTAATTCGCGTATTTTAGTCTCTGAACTATAAAACGTGCCAATTCAGTCCCTGAATTATGTAAGTTCAAGCACGTTAGTCATTTAACTCGGTAACTCACTCACTGAGACTCTAACGGTGTTAGTTTTTTGACAGATAGGTGACCTATTTGTAGGAATTTAAAGCATTTTGTTGTAAATGCTTAAGTTTAAAACTTTAAGAGGCTGTAGTGGCCAGCCCTACTCATCTGTTCAATCCGACCTACTCACCCAGAAAATCCAGTGACACAATTTTTTTGTTAGATTTGATAGATTTAGGGACTTTGGGCATAAATTAGAAAGAATTATGATCATAATAGTCATTTTCTCTAAGGTCAATAACATTGATACAGTCAAATGGGTAAAGTGTTTGACAGTGAATAGTTGAGAGACTGAGTTGCACGTTTTATAGTTCATGGACTAAAGTGATTGAATCAACATAGTTCAAGGAACTATTTGATAATAAAACTAAAAAATTTTGGGACGAAAAAAGAGTTACGATTGGATTGGATTATTTCGGACGAGGAGGGAGGGAGTATACAATAACAATCAATTGTCCAAGTAAGTTAATACTATAAATACATAAAAAAAAAAATATACAGTAGCAAAGTTTCTGTTATGGGAAAAGATCTAAATTTGTCACCAATGTTTGTTTATTGACATTTTTTTGTCACTGCTCTGAAGAAAGTCTCGTTTTACCATCCTCATTAGTTTTGTGATAAAATTTTACCACTGAAAACGTTTTTTTGTTCAATTTTGCCATTAATATAGCAAACAACTACTATTTGCCGTTATAGTTGTTCCACGTGTATTCTTTGATGGTACGTGACATTCAGGTTGGCTAAAATTGACAGGTTGCTAGGCTAATCAGTTTAGGGCTTAGGTTTAAGGTTCGAACAAGGAGCTCTCAATTTACTGAGATTCGGCTGATTCGGACACTTGGAACTTAGGGATTCAACTCGAAACCCTAACCTAACCCAAAAATTAGAAGAGATTTAAAGAGAAATTAAAGAAAGCTTCTGAATTTTGCCAAACACAAAAATCCTATCTTGCGATGTGAAGGAAAACCAACCTGCCGGACTTCCAACTTTAGCGGCATTGTTAGGGAAAAAAGAAACGTCCTGCTAGAGAAGATGAACAATTCTTGAAGTACATTCAACATCATCCATCGCCACAAATTATAACGACGATAATAAATGAGAGCCTTTTTTTCAAATAATAATAAAGAAGTGTCAAAAGGTAAACGTTCATAACAATTTTATACCTTTTTCCCGTTTTTATACCTTTTTCCCGTTATTATAGAAGTATCTTAATTTGAAGGGCAAATTTTGTTAGAATAAGAAATGAAGTTTAGATGACTTGAAGCGACGTCGTTACTTATCCCAATGCCCGCCCTTGGCTTTTTCCCTCTCATCATCATCATCATCAAATTATCCATTTGCAAATAGCAGCAGTAAACAGAAGAACTCACCACAGCGTTTGAAGATAAACAGAAATGGCAGCCATGGCTGCTCTGCAGAGCTCAATGGCCGCTCTTTCTCTCTCATCCAGCTCCTTCCTCGGCCATCGTCTCCTTCCGACCTCTTTCTCTCCTCTCCCCGTATGTTACTCCATCTCGGCATCTCTCTCTCTCTCTCTTTCTCGTTTTTGATTTTCCGGTTCATTGATTTGCCGCTGAAATACTCATCGTTCTTTGATTTCATATTGAATTAGTTTAATCTGTAACGCCTCTTTCATTCTGGTGCAATTTATTAGCTCTGGAATGGAAGAGTTTCATGCGGTGGGTTGAATTTGATTCGGAGCTCTGACCCGTTCTAGGGTAAAATTAGCTTATGGGATTTTCAAGGAATTTACAGTTCGTCATTTGGTTAGAATATTTGTCCTGATTCTGAGTGTTCTACAGAGTAATTCTGTTTATCTGATGTCCATATTTCTATTTGTGATATTTTTTTTGCATTTCTTCTGTAATGCAGGTGAAGGCAAGAGAACATCAAAATATCATCATAGTAAAAGTAAGTAAATTACTAGCTCTATGCCAAATGTATTGTCCCATTTCATTTGTAATTTGTGAAGAAAAAGTAACAATGCACTTGGGATGGAGGGAGTAATTTCTCTTCCCTTAACAATTGTCATTTGTTCCTAATCTTCTTTTTAATGTTCTTCCCTGCTAGAATCTGCTAGGACTGTCTACAACAGAATGCACACCGCCATAGATGTTCAGTAGGACTTGCTAGGCAAGATTTCTGATTCCTAGTTATAACAGAAGTTGGATTTGTAGACAACAGCAGAAAACCTAAACAAGTAGGAAGAACTAATCCTAAAGGAACTCGAATTACTTGTTACGTATCCTAGGAACCTGCTATGAACTTGCAGGGAGCATAACCGAAACTGACCTGGTCCAAAGACCAAACACCACACACAACAGACTTCAGATGTCAACGGGTTGGATACAGTTCAAGTTAGAGATGGTTTGGTCTCTAACTTGTTACTTGTATCTAACGGGAGCAGCAGTACTGTACCGTTCTTTGTTAGCTTTCAATTTAATATCTCACTCGTTTCTGTAGTGAACTTGATCAATTTTGTTGGAATCAACTGAAACATTAGTATCACATTTGTTGCTCCTAATTTTGAGCACACTTATCTTGAAGATGATATGTAGCTTCAGATTTTAAAAGCCTGAGGTTCCAGTCTATACAGCTTAACATTTTTCGTTTACAGCTTAAGCGATGGGAGCGGAAAGAATGCAAGCCTAACAGTCTTCCAGTCTTGCACAAAATGCATGTTAAAGTAGGTGATACTGTGCAAGTAATATCTGGGCGTGATAAGGGTAAAGTTGGAGAGATTGTTAAGATCTTCAAACACAACAGCAAAGTTGTTGTTACAGATGTAAACTTGAAGACAAAGCATATGAAGAGTAAAGAAGAAGGCGAACAAGGGCAGATCGCTAAGGTTCGTTTCATTTTATTTCCGGTTTATGATTGATCGGAGCTTCTTTCTGCGATCTTTGGCCTAGCTTCAACCCTTAACCATATGTTACAATAGGTAACAAATTAAAAGCTTTGATATGTGTTGCAGATTGTTGCTCCTATCCACAGTTCTAATGTCATGCTGTATTCGAAAGAACAAGAAGTAACCAGCCGAGTTGGCCATAAAGTGCTCGATGATGGAAAGCGAGTTCGTTATTTGATTAAAACTGGAGAAATAATCGACACCTCAGAGAACTGGAAGAAGGTGAAGGAAGCTAGAAGAGAGAAGAAAACAGAAGAAGTTGTTGCTTCTTAGGATATTTGCCTAACTGTTGCTCTTCACCAGTATGTACCCCGTACTACTTTCTCAAAGTTTTTTCTTTTATGTTCCTTTGCATCTCTTTTATCTGTTTACATCCAATTTCACCAAAGTCTATTTGTTATTACATGTCTTTGAGGATGTTCAACAAAAGTTAGGCGTGGAACAATTATTATAATCCCACTGTCCCAAACGTACTGTCACAACATCAAAAAATATTTACCCTATATGAGATGACCCTTTTCCACTTTTATTTTATTTTCTTCCACTTTTACACTTGTAAATGACACCCATTAAAGGGTCTAAGAAGTGGGTTGAGGGGGATGAGTGAGTTTCAAAAAGGGTAATGATGTAAAATGAGTTAATGACAAAAACTAATCTTAATTTTATACAAAAAAAAGCTAAAACTATCAACCCATTTGAAACGGAGGAAGTAATAGCTTTTTATTACTGTAGTTAGAAAAGCAAATATTCGACATGAACTTTTAAGCTAAAATTAAGTCCATCCTCCATCATTTATTGAAACTTTTTAAGTCATTGGCCAACCATGAAGGGAATCAACCATTTCACACAAACATACCGTTGTCCTAAATACAAGCATATATAAAAGTCCCGGTAGGTAGATCTGACTACAGGGACGGCAGTTACTTCTCATTATGGCTGCGTGGGAGGAAGATTGGATAGTCAGTTATCCTTCCTTCAGTGACTATCCCAACCTCAGGGTTGGTGGAAGAAGATCATCCGAGTGAAGAATTTATTCCAATGGCATGCTGAAAGAGTTTATTAATGCTTCCCTTTGTTCTTGCAAGAGATCAAGACTGGTAGGCAGGCTAAGGCCAGAGATTCAATGCCCGGATGGTCGGTCTGGTCTCATCCCGAGTTGTGCAGTGCAAAAAAAGCATATTCTATTATTATATTACCGGTTTACAGAAAGAAAGCAAACGAAAGATGTCATGTATAGCTAATCCCTTCTATAAAAGCAAATAATGATCATGCTCTTGAGAACATTTGTAAAGGTTTTGAGTCTTGATATTTCCAATCTCGTACTCTTTTGTATCAAATATAGAGGAAACATGCAAAGTAACATTGGCCATCGCAGTAAGTATTCAAAGATGTCGAGCCAAGTTAATCGGGAACGTAACCACAACACCTGCAATCATGTTCCTCACCACACTTGCCAACGAATGCACCATCCAAGACACAAGCTTCATCACAATCCAATTCATCAACATTAGCCAAATAATATGAGTCATCACCGTCAACCAAATGATATGAACCTGTCTTGCAGTCACCTTTGGCGTAAGAATCCGATTGGTCCCATATTTTTTCATCGTCACTTGTACATTTATAGTCTGCAATCTTACCACAACATTTGCAATATTTTTTTGACATACACATTCCACTTTCTCTCTCATCCCGAAATCGACAAAAGTAGTCACATCGGCTATTATCCTTTTCATCCTTACAAGAGGTCATAGAAAATTTATTAGGATTAAACCAAGTTCCATCAGAATGATCTTCAACTTCAAGTTCATATGCATCTTCAGTTCCAGCGAGTGTACCTAAGAAACATTATTTGCATTATATATCACTTTATGTCTTCTTCATCTCAAGTCACTGGTACATTATGGACCACTTTGAATGACAAAAGAATGAACATATGTATAGTAATAAGAAGAAGCTTGGGGATAAATTACTACTTATAAGATAGAGTTAGAGATAATGAAGGAGCTTTTGGGAATTATTACTCATTTGTCCTTAAATGATTCAAACTTAGTTTTCAGCATTTAATCTAAAATTTTATTATTCTATTATTGTAAAATAGATAAAATCCATTTTTAGTCGATTAACTTTAAAACGTGTCATATTTTGATCAATTTTAAAAAATTCATCATATTTTGATCATAAAGTTGTGTTTTTTATCCTATTTTGATCCTTCCGTAAAAAAACCCATTAATTGGGCCGTTTTTTTGTTGATTTTACTCAAACACCCCTATAATAATATTTTAGTTACACATTAAATAAAAAAAGTTATTAAATATTTACTGAATATGCATACAAGTCCCAATAATTTCTTCTTCCCTCTTCATCTCATCATCATCAATTTATTCATCATTATACTTCAATTCTTCCTCCAATATCTCGCTGCAAAACTCAATTTTTTTTTGGATAAACAAAACCCTGGATATCCGCATGGTAATTGCCGGTTTCATCTGCGGATTTTATCCGTGATTTTGCGGTTATGAGTGGCTAGAGAAAACTGCGACCCTACCGGTTACATTTGTGGTTTAGGGGTATCTGCTAACCACGGATATCCGCTAACTGCGGATAGTCAATACTCGCTAATTGTGAAACCCAATTCAATTAAGCCCAATCCGACAATCCCTTACTAATCTATTAAAACTATCCTACGACCACTACCCTAACCCGCAAAAGCCAAACACATCTAAACCCAATCCCCTTCTTAATCCTAGTAATTAATAATTTAGTAATTATTGATCCCACATTAACAGGGACATACATGAAGGAAAATAATGCTCAATGTGACTTGCAGGAAGTAATTTAGAAAAATATTTTATATGTACTAACAATTGAGGTAGAATTATATTTAAGATTTTAAGTTGTATTGCATAATTAAAATCGCAAACCGCGGATAAACGCAGTTATACGCTTATGGGTGGCCAGTAAAAAATGCTTCAAAAAAATCACAAAATCGTGGATATAAAAAAAATCGCAGTTGGTGGTCGTAGTTATGCCCCATCCGCAGATAAATCAAACTGTTGCCATCCCTACTGGTGGTTAATAAGCTCCGAAATACACAAAATGAAGGTATTGAGTTCAAGCCTCTACTATCCTTTTTCCCCACACCTATGTAGGGTCTTTCTAAGGTGCATAGGAGGCACCATACTTACTTACGTGGAAGAAAACGTGGCAGGACACTATGGAGATGAGTGAATCTACTATTTATATATAAAACAGGATCCTATTTAAGGACAGTTTAGTCTTTTCTCAAATAAAAAAACTGAATATTGATTATATAGAGTGCCACATTGGATCCATGTTAGCCTTCAATTTTTTCTTTTTCCTCGACCACCATGCACACAACACCCGATATACTCTTTCTGCCTACCCGGCCTGGTTAATTATATGCATTTATTTTATAGTGTTATTGGTTATGGTAAGTTTTTAAGGGTAAGATTTAATTTCCATCGCTGACTCTATTTACTTATTTCTTTTATTTGTTCTCTCTCTTATTCTCATCCCATTCTAACTCTCTTTCTTTGTTTCTGTTTTTTTTCCCAATCCTTTCTCTTCTTCTTTCATTCCTTTTCTCAACGACTTTGCCCCTTCCTCTACCTATCCCTTTCCATTCTCTCGTAACTTTTACTTCAACCGACCAGAAAACCTTCAGGCCGTATAGTCAGAGTCTTCCGTGATGCGAAGCCCTTAACGACGGGAGGCGGCTAATCGACAATCGAGGGGACTGGACGACGACTTAATTGGGCTTGACGGGAGGAGTTGAATCGAAACCGCAGATCATCCGTCCTTCCAGATCTGAAACGTTGGAGGTT
>JBBYHH010154376.1:0-14096 GCA_038382905.1 Daphne laureola | reverse complement strand
CAGGCGATCGCCTGCCAGCGAACCCGTTCGCCTGGCCGGTCGCCTGACCTCCTGCCAACTTTGTTCTTGGGTGCCAGGCGATCGCCTGCCAGGGGATTCGCTCGCCTGGCGGGTCACCTGGACCCCTGTCCATTTCTGATTTCACTTTTGATCCCCAGGTGATCGCCTGCCCTTTGGCGCGCATCGCCTGGAGGTTCGCCTGAACACCAGAAAGCAAGAAAACCTTAACTTCTTCCCGCACACTTCTCCTAAACATGATCAGGCATCACCAGACATCCTTGTTACCTTAAACCTACCTTTTATACAGTTCAAATTATGAATTTAACACCCAACCGAAATGTTAATCCTTTACATCCAGCTATAATAAGCCGTCATACCTTGTCCTCCGGTCGTAAAACATCAGAGACTTATCACCGGACTGGGGTGGGTGTAACAAGATGTCTCCTGAGAGACATTCTCATATTGTTACATCTTATTAGACAGATATACATATCGATACCATCACGTCCCACTAGGCGGAAGCCGTATACATACTTTTACGTCCCATCGGACGGAAGCTCATGCATAATCATTTTCATTCCGTTACCATATACATAACCGTGACCGTTTACATAACTGTACATATTATGTTATCTTATCATACACTGCGGACCAAACTCAGACAGAATGGGGTTCAAACTCCCAGATGGTCCCACTATATAGTACATTGCTAACACCTCGTATCTTTAAACTCTGAATCTCAGATTATTAGAAAACCACTCATATGAGACTCACCTCGAAAGGTGATACATATGAATACATCAACATTAGTAATTAGCAATCAACAGTCAATAATCGGTCATCAGTAATCAACAATTGACAATCAGCCATCAGTAATTAACAATTTGTAATCTGTCATCAGTAATCAATAGTCAGTATTCGATCTCTTCAATGCCTTGATCACAAATCATATACCATTACTATGTTTTTCCTATTCAGAATATGTGTTGTTTAATTGAAATCATTAGCAATACAAAAGGTGCAGTGATTACGATTATTGTCAAACCATAGGCACATGTAACGTCACTCTTTGACAATCCATTAACATATACATTCCATTACCTCTACTCATTGGGAGGGTGAACCTTAGCTATGATTAGCAATTGCATTCATAATATTTCGTGATCAGAACAAAGGATCCACCAATCAAGCATCATTCCAGTGTGACGACGGATCCGAATATCAGACAGAGTCATCATCATGTAGGTGTAGCATAGGGTGGTACCGATACAGAACATACTATTAGGACCAAACTGTCACTAACAGAACTCCGGGATGGAGTATTATAATTTGTTCCCAGATCAGACCGTACATGTGAACTATCTCACAGCTGAACGAAGCTGTCATAACATATCACAGAATTACATCTTCGGTGGTAACCATCAACTTCCAAAAGAAGGAACTATCGTCCCTTTATATCATGTAATCGGGCTTAACTCCGATTAGCTCATCCTTCCTTCTGTTCTTGCAACTTCCCCTTTTCTTTCAACATTCTATTTCCAGCATGACCACCCATCAGTAAAACATTTTTATTAAATTCCACATGTATATAAATCAAGTTCCGTAAATTTTTTTAAAAACTAGACATGTGAGGCTACGCTCAAAAAAAAATTTAATCCAAAACACCAAGTGTGTCGGTGCAGTTTATTCAACCAAGTTGGGTCAAAATATACTATTTTTCTGAAAAGCAGCTTTGTGTCTAGTTTCAGTTCAATTCATCAACTAGATCTACGCTTTGAAATAAATGGTGGAAATTTAACCCATATCAATAGACTTAATCAAGAAGCTTCCTGAAAAATTTCATATTCAATAGCCACCTACAACCCAGTCAAATAAATTTAACAAATTCAGTAAGGTTATAATACTAACTTGTATCAACTAATTGATACACTCGAACCACCGTCTATCTGGCGGGAGAGGTAGTTTAAACCACCTTCCTAGGCCTCTCAGTGGTGTCCCGTCCTCTGGGTGCGTCTTGTTACTTCTTGAGTCAATTATCGGTATTTCAACATGGTAACCACAGACAGTACTGATTCCTAAGACTAACTGGTACTCACCATCATATCTAGAACTAATCTTAACAATTCTTGTATCTTTGCCGTAATCCTGTACCAATTCTTATTTCCTAACATTGATGTGAAGCGTGAACGCTCTCTATTCGATCATCCTGTCAATTTATGTTGTCCTCCTTATCTTAACCCTTGCCAATCATTTCGTAATCATAACAAAGAAACACTTCGTGCCTCCGCACCTCTGTGTCCATGAACTCGTCACTCGCATCAGTTTCATTACCTCAAGCCTTTCATGATGAGTCATTGCAGAATGCAACATTAGACAGTACAAAATAAAGGTCATGGGCGGCATTCCAGATGCTGGATCTGAGAACCATTAACACTCAGTCCATACTCGTAGAGGATCTGTGCATAAAGCACAATCTCTTTACATTTTACCTTACTTGGAGCTGCCTTACGTTATGGCTGCTCATATTAATAGTTACATTCCTTATATACAACTTTTCCATATTCTTTATTCAATAATCCTTATCCGATACACATACTGAGATCGATAACTATCATTTGTCATTTCAGAGCCCGTAGTCGCAGAGCTGACTTATTCTTGCAGTTCATAAACTTATCATCATCATCACCATCATAACCGTCATCATCAACATAATTATCAAAGTGTTCATCATCATGATAATCACCATCATCATCATCATTCACATAAATCAAATCCGACGTATCATCTCTGGAACCTGAACCTGTTGTAGTGGGGGATTTGACTCTACCGGTGGCTGTCCATACATCTGCGGCCCTTGGCCGGCATTATGAGGTGGAGGAATGTCTGCATCTCCTACCTCTGGATACTTACCTCGTTGTCCGTGAGTTCTGACCATTTTCCTGAGATTCCATAACAGTAGAAAGAGCACATGCAACGGTTAACTAAAAAACTTAAGCAGCAGCAGTATTCCTATGGCTCTCTAGAGTAGATGCAATGCATGATGCATGATGCAAATTTATCACATAGAAAAATCCGCACCAAACCAACACAGAACAGTACAATCAACAATAGAAAATCCTACATCCTTCATATTAAGTATGACTAGATCGACCGCCTATAGTCCCACCTCTCGTTCCAACATAGTTCTTATAAGGAGGTGGCCAGCCTCATCACAGAACCATCATGGACTAATCGGTGGCACAAGCTAAGCCTGTCCAATCACACTCTCCTTATTCGTTCCATAACCTTCTCTTTTCCAGGAAACCTCGCTCTGATACCAACTTGTCACCACCCCCTCCATGCACGACCCGGCGGAAGCGGATGCAGGGCCGGAAGGGTGGCGGTGATGTCAGTTAACTTTCCTTAACACAACCAATAAGGTGGGCTGGATCCATAACCTGGCCCCTAGATCACATTTCCTTAATCCTGTACAATATCAGACAGCATAACGGTTGTACACGGAGTAAACCGGACTTAAGCATTTACAACATAACCTGCAATTTCAAATTCCTGCATAACAATTCATAGCAGAATATATACACTGAGCTCCACTCAGGCCAGATGCACTGAAAGGAGACTGCCTCAGGAGAGTACTCCCGATATACTAAACATGCAACATAAAATCTGCAATCATCAACTTACATATGCCACCACCCCTCCGCGGCTGACATGTGCATCATGTGCGGAAGCGTCGTGAACCTTTCTGGGAGGTTGTGGCGAATGGCGGAACCGAACTTCTCTTCGATTGTGGGATCCAAAACCCGACCATTTTTAAACTTTTCCGAACTTATTGTTTCTAACGTGTTACTTAGATTTAAGGCGTTCTAGTTTCTTAATGCCTGAACCTGCACTCGAAAACACATTAGTGGTTTTCACAGAATATTGCGCGCTGCCGTGATTAATTTTCCATATACATCATATCAGAACTACCACCCACTTCATTGGGTGCGTAGTTCCCTAATATGTCAAAATGATACAGTCATCCAGTGTGTATGCATGCATATTTATCCTATAGAGTCGTAACTAGAGAAAACAAATACGTACTTGCTTGCGGGGTCAGTTGACACGATCCCCGGCAATCCCGCAAGATACACTTGATGCTGAAACATACCAATAAAGTTAAACCATTAGTCCAATAAACATACCTTACTCGGAATTCCTTAACCTCATCATGACCTTATCGAGACTACCCTGAAACCTTAACCATGTCTAATCAAGGAGCTATAATTACCTACGGTAATAAAAAACTTATGGATAACCAGACGGACTAATCCGCTGGCTGCTGCCCTTGAGCTCCTGAAAAGAATAACATAAGGGTTGAGTCCTCTAAAGGCACTCAGTAAGGGTTGGGTAAGATTAGCAGATAAATACACGGAACCCGCAGAAAAGGTTAGCATATAACATAACATGTGTCCCGTAGGACTGATCATAACATGGGTCCGAAGACCAATCTGGTAGCAGCATCCTTCCCATGGCCCAGCTAATACTTACAACAAAACCTCAGCGGCCAAAACCGTAACCGGGTCATAACATGGCATATACATAGATCCTACTAGTCAGCAGCCGTAACCATAACCGACACATGTGTATGGTACCAGCGAAGGGGCGTACGTTCCACACATAACATGGTCGTAAGTAACAACCTAATCATTATGATCAGGCGAGGGGCAGAACATAAGCACATAACATAAAATGTTAGTGCAGCCAGAAATCATAGTACCTGCATACAACTAATCTTACCGTGGAACCAGTCTTGGGATGTCATAAGATGTGACCCACACCCTCGATCCGAGACTCGGCCGTTAACTAACCTAATGTGCGTAAAGAAAATCGATAGCACATATTAAGGAAGTTAAACCCCTTACCTGGAATATCTGATTCAGGTGCGGTCGTACCTGCTACCGTCCGCAGAAATAATCCCACACTAACAGAACCTATCTCGATAACCAAACATGGAGAATCTTAGTTTTTAGACTAAAATTCAATACTTAACATATTTTACCAATTTTCCATAACCTTTATCCTTGAACTTTACATAAAAGTTCACTTTTATCCTTAAACATGGATAGTTGACTTTTTACCTTTAAAAGTCAACACTTTACACTTTATCCTTAAAAAGTAACTTATTTCCCTTAAACCACATAATTACACTTTAAGTCCCTAACCTTTTTAGGAACTTACTAATTTGGCCCATAATTTCACAGAAAGCCAAATTTACCCCAAAAGTTACTTTTTCCTTACTATTCACATACTTAGTGAATTTTCTTTCAACCTTTAACAAAAATTGGACAAATTACCCAAACTTTCACCAAAAGTTCAATTTATCCCAAAACTTTTATAAAGTTACAAAAATTCCATTTTTGTCAACTTTTTTTCAACCCAAGTATTTAATTGCACAATTAATCGCAAACAATTCCAGGTTTTCGGGTTTCAACTAAAACTTTCGGTTTCTTTTCAAACCAACCCCAAACTTTTCAAAAGTGCCATTTGTCATACTTAACCTTTATTTCCTTTACCAAATTACTGATTAACTTCATAAAATGACACTTTTTCACCAAAACACCAATTTTACCAAAATGACCAAATGTTTTTGGTTTTGGGTCTGATTTTCAGCCCTTTTTCCATTTCACCCCAAACTTCATCCAACTTGATAAATTAGTCCTTAAACTTTCTTTCCTTCATCAAAACACCATTTAATCCATAAATTAACAACCAAACATACCCAAAATTAAACCCCAACTTTCGGCCAGCACTAAGAAACCACCTCCAACTTTTGGTTTTCATCATTTCTTTCCAAAAATAATTTTCCAAATTAACCAACAACCTTATTCCATCATAAAAAACATATTAACATCATTTCTCAACAAAGATTCAACCAATTTCATCATCCAAAACTACCCATGATTTTCGACCAACACATGAAACACCAAACCATCATACTTTTCATACTCAACCAAGAATTAAACATGCTCATCATGCTTCCATAATCAACATACAAGCATGCTTTCAACTCAACTCACAATCCAACTCAAGAACATGATTTTTCCTTCAACCAAATTCAAGATAAACATCTCAAAACTTGAACTTAACGTTACCTTAATGAGATGATGAAATGAGTTGAGAAATATTGCCAAGAAAACCCTTCAAGTTTTGGCTTCAACCTCAAGAAAGAAAGGATGGATTAACTTCAAAGTTCAACTATTAGAACTTGAATTAGGAACCTAAATAACCATCCTTACCTCTTAAATCCTTAATGAAACTTGATATAGGAAGCTTGATGAAAAAGATTGGATGAAGAAACTCCTTGGTTGTTCTTCAAACTTTCGGTCGGCCAAGGTGATGAAGAAAGAGATTGTGTTTTGTTTCCTTTCTTTCTTTCTTCCTTATTCTTATATGTTTACTAACTTAAAATTCTAATTCATTTCTTTTCTTTTTATTATCATTTCCTATAAGATAATGTTACACATTATCTACTCCATCTTCAATAAGGACCATTGGATGAGATTTCCTTGTAGATTTGCACCATTGGATTGATGACACTAGGTTATACATTTTTGTTTCCAAAATCATTACAACTCTTTTCTTACCTTATTTCCTTTCTTTTCTTACAAAATACCATTCTTTCACTTAAGCCTAATTTTCAACAAGCCCAATTGGGCTTCTCAAAAACTGCCGGCCATGAGCCCAAGCCCACCATATAATATTTTTCCAACTTTTTTCCAAAGTTGACCATTTTACCCTCCGAATCTAATTTTTGGCAAAATGGCCAAAGACTCCTAAAATGTTGTAAATTACTAGAATTCCATAAAATGGCATCCAAATAAATCCTTGAGACATTTAATTGATTGAATAGCATCTCAATTACACACAATTCCAAGTCCCAGAAATTTACATAATCAAATTCCAGCAATATTACATCAGAAATGAATAGTACAACCGGGGTGGGTGTAACATTCTCCCCCCATTAGGACTCTTGGTCCTCCAAGAGTGTCCTCAATCTTTGGTACTCTGTGGGGTACCAGTCTATCATGTCCTGCTCGGTCTCCCAGGTAGCCTCCCGTTTAGTATGATGTGACCACTGAACCTTCACCATCAGGATGAACCTGTTGCAGAGTTTCTGAATATCTCTACCCAACAAAGCAACTGGTACCTCCTGCTAAGATAGGTTTGGCTCCAACTAAATTTCTTCCACGGAAATAGTCTGACTGGGGTCGAGAATACACTTTTTCAGCATACTCACGTGGAAGACATTATGTACTGCTGACATGCTCAGTGGCAGGGTCAATCTGTAGGTGACCTTGCCAACCCGCGCCAAAATCTTGTAGGGACCGATGTACCTTGGAGCCAACTTGCCCCGTCTGCCAAAACGTACGGTCCTTTAGATAGGTACTACCATGAGCCAAACCTTATCTCCTACTTCAAACTCCAAATCCTGACATTGCTTATTAATATAAGATGTAGTATGATCATTTGCAGTCTTTAAACGTGCCTGGATCAGTCGGATCTTTTCTGTTGTCTCCTCAATGACTTCGGGGCATAATTCCACTCTATCAGATGCCTCAGACCAATAATGAAGTGTCATACATCGGCGCCCATACAATGCCTCGTAGGGTGTCATGCCGATCGTGGTCTGATACCTATTATTATAAGAGAACTCCATGAGTGGCAGGTGTCGGTCTCATTCTTCCCCGAAGTCCAGAGTGCAACTCCTCATCATATCTTCCAAAATCTGAATCACCCTCTCAGACTGACCATCTGTCTGGGGGTGGTAGGTTCTACTCAAGTGAAGCCGCATACCAAGAGCCTTGTGAAAGGTGCCCCATAATCGTGCGGTAAAGCATGGATCCCTATCTAAAAAAATGGAGTCTGGTACTCCATGTAATCGCACGATCTCCTGAATGTACCGTTGAGCGAGCTTTTCTAATAGATCCGTTATCCTGATTGGCAAAAAGTGTGCACACTTCATCAACATGTCAACAATCACCCATACTGCATCATGTCGAGACCGGGTCAGGGGTAGACCCGTCAAGAAGTCCATGGTGATGTTGCCCTACTTTCTCACTGGATTGGGTAGCATTTGTAGGGTTCCGGTGGGTTTATGATGCTCCACCTTCAGCCGTTGGCAAGTGGCACACTTGGCTACATGTGTAGCAATATGTCTGTGCATGCTGGGCCACAAAAATGTGAGCGCAGATCATGATACATTTTCTCACTTCCTGGGTGTACACTGAGTCTACTGGAATGTTCTTCCTCCAAAATTTCATCTCAAAGTGTCAGGTTATTAGGAACATACAAACATCCCTTGAAGTACAGCAGACCTTGCCTATACTCAAAGAACAGATGAAGAGCTCCAGAGTCCTTACTTGATAACTTCTTCAAACTTGGATCCTTACCCTGAGATTCTTGGACCCTATCAATCCATTCTGACTGAATCGTCAAGGTGTAAACCTATTCCTGCTCTCATGCACTCCACCGATGCCACAAAGCCTTCACACTTGTCTCCTCAGATCATCCATCTTTATCTCTACCCTTGACCATACCAGTGTACATCCTACTCAGAGAATCTACCATTGTGTTTCCTTTGTCGGTACTGTACTCGATTATGCAATCATAGTCCTTCATATATTCGAGCCACCGCTGCTGCCTCATGTTAAGGTCCTTCTGAGTGAACAGATACTTGAGACTTTTATGGTCGGTGAAGATCTGGAATTTATTACCCAATAGGTAGTGTCGCCATTGCTTCAAATCATATATGACTGTAGCTAACTCCATATCATTTGTTGGGTAATTCTGCTTGTGTGGTCGAAACTCCCTCGACCCATAAGCAATCACATGATTATTCTGTATCAACACACATCCGAAGCCTATTTTGGAAGAATCTATATAGATCACATAAGACTGGGTCAGATCTGGCAAGGTCAGAATTGATGCATCTGTCAGCAACTGCTTCAACTTCCTAAAGCTTTCCTCGCATGCATTGGTCCAGATGAAGGCTTAACCTTTCTTGGTTAGCTGAGTCAATGGAGATGCCAAAATGGAGAATCCCAGAATGAATCTATGGTAGTAGCCGGCTAACCCCAAGAAACTCCGGATATCCTTGACCGTCTAAGGGCGTCTCCATTCCTACATAGACCGAATCTTCTCCGGATCCATTGAAATATGATGTTTACCGATGATATGTCTTAAGGAAGACACCTCGCTCATCTAGAATTCACATTTTGAGAACTTGGCATACAACCGATTCTTTCATAATATCTCCAGCACAATCCTCAGATGCTCTTGGTGCATGTCTTTGTTAGGAGAGTAGATCAGGATATCATCGATGAAAACAACTACGAAGGAATCCAAGTGAGGATGGAACACCTCGTTCATCAACTCCATAAATCTTGTTGGGAGATTCGTCAGCCTGAAAGGCATGACTGTATACTCATAATTCTCGTATCAGGTGCGGAAAGCTATCTTTGGGATGTCCTCCTCCTTTACTCGTAGATGGAAGTATCCCAACCATAGATCGATCTTCAAAAATATTTTTGCTCCCTTCAGCTAGTCGAACAGATCATCGATCTTAGGTAGGGAATACTTATTCTTAACATTGATGGCGTTCAACCGATGGTAATCTATGCATAGTCTCAAGGTTCCATCCTTCTTCTTTACAAATAAGACCGGGGCACCCCATGGTGATGCACTTCCTTGAATAAACCCCTTCTCCAAAATCTCATCCAATTGCTTCTTTAATTCCACCATTTCCACAATTGGCATATGATAGGGAGGGCTAGAAATTGGGACTGATCCTGGTTGTAATTGGATTCCAAAAGTGACCTCCCGTTCGGGTGGTAATCCTGGCAGTTCCTCCTGAAACAGCTGCGGAAAATATCTAACAACAAGAATCTTTTCTAACTCCATACGCGTACTTGTGAGGTTAAACTCCAAGTACTCCTCCCAGTCGACAATGAGGACCTGATCCATAAGTGTGAGCTTGATGTTATGCTTGATGATATGAATGTCTGGTGGAGCAATAACCGGAAAGGTCTCCCCTAAAAATACGACGTGAAGCTTGGCACAGTCAATGTGAATGGAGTTATTGGCCAACCAATCCATGCCTAGAATGACATCATACTTGGGCATGGCTAAAACTAATAGATCAGACCGAATCTGATAACTCCCCAAGCTGGGCATACATCCCCGTGCAAGCTCATTGGAAAAGAAGTACTGGCTCCCGATAGTACGGATAATAAACATGTCGAGCAAATACACAATAGGCAAATGCAGAGATGTTGCACACCTCTGTGACACTATAGAAATCGAAGCACCAATATCAAAAAGTGCACATACAGACTTACCAATAAGTAAAAGTGTACCTGTAAGTGCGCCCTACTGTGTTATCCCTGCTCTCTCAATCTCAAATACATGTCTGGGCTACTATGCTGGGGGATGCTGTCTCTGCTGCTGTTGAGGTCTGGGGCTACCCTATGATGCACAGCATCCCTGGAATACGTTGGGCTGGGCCCTCGGCTGGAACCTGGACTGTGTCGTAGCGTCCTGTCTTAATGTCTATGGACAGTTCCTGACCCAATGATCATATGACCCACACTTGAGGGAGCGTCCTATCCTGAAGTAGCATGTCCCATTGTGATTCTTGCCACACTATCGGCAAGGTCGTACTGATCCTGATGATCCCTGCCCCTTGCTGAACTTCTCAAACTTGCCTGACTTAAAAGTCTTCTTACCAGATCCCTGCTGGTCTGGGCCTTTCCTGCCTATCTGTGGTCGAGAAGCCGCTGGTTTACCATGGAGCTCCTCCTTCTCAACAAGTGAGGCCTTCTAGATTGCCTCATGATAAGTAGTAAGGCTATGAGTCAACAAATATTTTTTGATCTCGGGCCTAAGTCCCCTGATGAATCGTTTTTCCTCTCCATCGTACAAGTGGACATACTGCAGTAGCCGCTCAAACTTATGCCCATACTCTGCGACTGATAAACTGCCCTGAACCAAGGTTTCAAACTCGGCCTATCGGCTATCTTGAGTCGCATAACCAATCAATCGATCCTGGAAGAGGGAGATGAACTTATCCCATCTCATGCCTGGAACTCTGCGTCCCTTCTTGGCATAGTTAGCCTTCCTGTCCCTGACCATGCCTTTCCACCAATTGTAGGTGAGCTCCCTGAGTGTATATGTAGCCAGAGTGACCATTTTTCTATAAGAGAACCTCAAACCATCTAGAAGCCGCTCCATGTCTGAGTACCATAACTCGGATGACTCTGATCCTCCCTTACTTGTAAACTTGAATGGACCGAGGCGCTGAAAGCGCTCAAATGCACTCAATGACTTAGATCCGGCACTATGCTCCCTATGAGCTCTGCACGCCTCTCTCTAACCAGCAGTGTTGGGATCCTCCCTGGCCTAATGCCTATGTGCTGAATGCGATCCACTATATCCCCTCGAGTGGCTACAAGATGACCGTCCTAATGCGGCAGCATGTGCTCTCTGCCTCTGTTCTGGTGAACATCTTTGTACCTCCTGTACACTAGAGGTCGAATATGATGTATCTCCATGAGTACTGATACTCAGAGTACTATAGATCCCTGACCTGACTGTGTCATCCTCTTGGGCGGGTGGTGGCTGGACTGAAATATCCTGATCTGGCTGCGCTGCCCGTACCCCTTGGTTACCTTGTACAGCTGCTCTGGGCCATACCTTGGTCAATATTGTCCTGATCTACTGCAGGACCTGGACCACCTGAACTGGGGGTCGTACTTGTACCTCAGGTGGGGGTGGAGGTGGAGGTATTGGCTGAGCGGGCTGTACACGTGCTCCCCTCCGATGTCATCCTGGTACGTCCATGTGTTCGGGATCCTAATTTGGAAGCTCCAGATTATTTATTCTATGCCTACGGGTGTGTACCATACTCTGTAATTTTTAACAGAAGATATAGTGAAAACAGTTAACTTATTATCCAAAAGCTATCAGCGGTTTTCTAATGGCTCTGTAGTATCCATGCAATGTTATGATGTATAATACGATGTGCATTATCCAATTATGCAACCTTACTTATTCTTCATTTACTTTAGTTCATATATTTTATGAACATTTCAGCGTGATTTCTGTTAAACCAAGGTTTTCAAAACCATAGATTATGCCAGGCAGGGTGTAAACTAACCAGCCTTAATCCTACCTATGATTCTAAAATAATTCTAGTAAAAGTTATCTATGCTTTTAGTTAAAATTACCCCAGAATAATAGATGGATAGATGGACTGCAGGTTGGCAGTCTAACCATACCTAACACTAACCTAGGCTCTGATACCAAGTTATCACCACCCCTCTTGGATCGGCATGGCGGAAGCGTCGTAAACGTTGTCGAGAGGAGGTGACGACAGCGGAACAAAACTTCTCTTTGATTTTTGGAACCCAAAACCCGGCTAATTTAAAACAATTTCCAAACTTATTATTTCTAATCTGTTACTTAGGTTTAAGATGTTCTAGTTTCTTAATGCCTAAACGTGCACCTGAAAAACATGTCAGTGGTTTTCACAAAATATCACGCGATAACAGAATTAAATATCCATATACATCAGATCAGAACTACCACCCACTTTGTTGGGTGCGTAGTTCTGTAATATACCAAAATAATACAGTCATCCGATATAAATGGATGCATACTACTAAAACCAGAAACTTACTTGCTCACGGGATTGGTCGGTATGAACCCCGACGATCACCGCAAGGTACCGCTGATGCTGTAACATACCAAATAAAGTTAACCGTTAGTCCTTTTAGAATAACTTATTCAGAATACCTTATCCTCATCTTGACCTTCTCGAGACTAGCCCAATACTTAAACCAAATCTAATCAAGGAGCTAGAATTACATGCGGTAATCAAAAGTATAGCCAACCATACGGACTAACCCGCTGGCTACTGTCCGAAAGCTCCTGAAAGAATAATATAAGGGGTGAGTCCTCAAAAGGTACTCAGTGTAAGATTAGCAGATAAAATATGCGGAACCTGCAAAAGAGGTTAGAATATAACATAACATATATAACAGTAGTCTGAAGGACTGATCTGGCAGTAGCATCCATCCCATGGCCCGACTAATACTTACGATAGTACCCGATGATCATCACCGTAATCGGGAAACATATAAACATAAACAAAACATGTCGCATGGTACCAATGAAGGAGTGTACGTTCCCCATATAACATAGCATGACTGTCATAAGTAACAACCTGATCGTTATGATCAGGCGAGAGGCAGAACATAAGCAGACATAACATGTTGGTGCAGCCAGAAAACATAGAATCTGTATACTACTAATCTTACCGTAGAACCAGTTTCAGGATGTCATAAGGTGTGACCCACACCCACACCCTCGATCTGAGATCCGGCCGTTAACTAACCTAATATGCATAAAACAATCCTAGAATGCATATTAAGAAAGTTAAATCCTCTTACCTGGAATTTTAGATTCTGATGTATATGGGTAAAGCAATAGTTCCGTGCGTCTTTGTGACCATCGAACCTACTGATCGTAAAGTGAAGTGTTGTGGTTTATGCGTCTCTGTGACCCTGAACCTAATAGGAGCGAAACAATGTGTCATGGTTCCGTATGTCTGCGCAACCACTGAACCCTCTGCTTGTGACACGGTTATTGATATAGTATGGGATTGGTTATGTGAGTCTCCATGATCACGAACCCTCTGTTTTATGTGTCGTGGTTCGTGAGTCTACATGACCCGAACTAAGTGCTTGGGTTAACATGACCACCGAACTAAGTGTTTGCGACATGGTTATTGATGATTGATTGACGGGGGTTTTAAAGGGTCTTAGGCCCTCGCTGGTACCATGCGCATTGTTAGTATTTGGACCTCTCGTGGAATGAAAGAGGACCACAGAGGGCCACCGTAATGGGTTTAATGGAAAGGAAACGAATTGTTGTTTGTATGTATGCATTCATATGCATCATAATTTATATAGGACATTTCACTAGTATAGTGCATCCTGTCATGCTAACATTGTCATTGCAGGTAATCGTGAAGACAACTTTTATTTCTACCTAAA
>JBBYHH010154265.1:0-14096 GCA_038382905.1 Daphne laureola | reverse complement strand
AAGCTCGAAATGACTCGTGAAGCTCGATTTTATTTTATTTTTAAATAAATTTAATTTACACAAACTCGAACTCGAACCTACCAAATTCGACTCAGCTCGACTCGTTCCTTAGGCTCTTGTAGGCTCGTAAACCTATTTGAACCAAACCTCCCAGGTTCGAGCTCGACTCGTTTAGTATACGAACGTAAAAAAATAACTCGAGCTCGAGCTTGAGGGTCGTGAAGCTACGCTTGAATAAACTCGGTTCGTTTTACGGCCCTAATTAGGTCCATACTTCATACAAGGCACATGGTCCATAGCCAAGTTAACTGAGCAGATACTCCTTCCATGTCACATATCATCACTTTTCCTTCACAAATTACAAATAAAATAAGACAATAGTACTGAAATATATGATGCTCCAGATAATGATGAATTAAGTATTGGGAGGATATGAAGAAGTTGGCAAAGGCATCTGCACTGCAGGGTCTGGTCCACACACGATGGTGGTAGCTCAATTAATAAATAAAGGATGAAACTGATTCTTTCGTCACTTAAAATGTTTGTGTTTGGACGTAGGCTGTAGCCACCTCACCTGAGCCCCAGCCCTTGGGCTGCTCCTGCAACCGCTCTCACCCTCACAAGACAACAAACAAACTAATTAATAACGAACCACACGACTTAACAAATGTCACTTCATCTCCACCACACACCGCTTCTCTCTTCTTCTACTCCCTTATTTAAGTCATCCAGATCACATAAACCCAAGGCAGAACGAGCTAGGTAGCTAGTAGAGCAGATAGTGCATATTAGTAATATTGATGATGTCAAAGATGAAGGGACATGTTGAGCTTAACATCCCAGCAGAGAAGGCGTGGGAGATGTACACAGACAACCAAACCATGGGCAAGATCAACCCCCAACTCCTCTCAGAGGCTCTTTACCTCCAAGGAGATGGTAGCCCCGGAAGTCTAAGGCTTTTCAAGCTCGGTCCTGGTGCGTGCGTAATTAGTATAACTTTTCTGCTGCTCTTTCATTAACTAACCAGAAGATCACATCCATGTTTATGTGTACATGCATGCATGAATGCAGCTGTGAGCGGATATGTGAAAGAATCTATGGAGAAGATTGAGAAAGTAGAGAAGGGAAGGTCAGTGACATACGAGGTGATTGGGGGAGATCTGCGGAAGATGTACAATCCCTACAGAGTCACCTTCTCCTTCCTTCCGCTCCAAGGAAACCACCACCGATGCATCGCCGAGTGGACAGCTGAATTCCAGCCGCTCAACCCAGACACACCTCCACCGGAGAAGGCCAGAGATGCCGCTCTCACCTTCCTCAAGTCTTTCGACAACTACCAGCTCAGCTACTAGTAGCAATAAACATATACTACTATACAGTACTACTAGACTGTTTGTCCACCGTCATTTTGAACACTCTATCATTCAGCACTTGTCATATAATCTGAAATCAAGTAGGCCCACAAAAGCGCCCACAAAAGCGATTACATGGCAAATTTTAAATGGAATAGTGTCCAACTGACTGTCCATAGCATTTCCCTAATTCCATATATACATATATTGTGTGCCTGCTCTTCTCCTGTCTGTTACAAGTACTAAGTAAGCACCTAGCAAACCATGTCCATGTAGTATAACAATCTTGATCTAAGAATAAAATAGAAGTGCTTGATATACTGGAGTATCATTATCATGCAAGAGTAATACAAGTCAAAAAACGTTTACTAGGGCAAGTTCAACAGAGTGATCTTGCCTGCCCAGAACGTTTGAGCAGCACTTACTATTGCAGCAACTAAATCCAAGATCATCATCGCATAATAAAAAAAAAATCAACTACTCCCTTGTGACAATCAAATTAAGAAGCACTTACTTTTAATGCTCGCATTGTATTTGTTGCTTCTTTTAAAACAAAACTATATAAAAAGGAAAACAAAATCACCAGGACTGGAAGTTGTTCCAGAGAGAACATTGTTCGGGTGAAAACTTGCTACCTAACGTCTCCCATCCAGTTGGTGATAAACATTAAAAAATAAATGAAGAACATATGTAGAGATGACAATCCTTCTTCCAATGATGCAAGTACAAAGTATACCTATTCTCACTAAGTAGTATTCTATCTGTGAAAGGTAAGACACATGAACATGCTGTAGCAGCACTTGGAACTGCATATCCCCCACAAGAAAGAGACGAAAGAAAAGGATAATCTTGAAAAACATGGTGGCTCACCAGAAGTAAATTGATTCCACATCCCATATTTTTACCTTACCGCTGAACATAAGCGTTTAAAGTCTGCATCTTGTTGATTCAGACCCTGTACTTTACCCAACCTACACGATTGTTGTATGATCAAACGGTGAGTTGCTGCCCTTTCCCATGGAACAGCTCCAAAATCATCACTGTAAGCTTCCATTCCTTCGACTAAGTATTGCCATACCATGGCACCTGCCCCAGATCCCTCTCCCTTGGCAGAGTTGTAGATGATATTACCAACCGTTTCATACAACCGATCACGTTGAGATGGGAGGAAGCCCTTGTTCTGGTCCGATAGCCCGAACTCAGTGAACATTACGGGCTTCTTTAATACCTTCTCCCCATCTTCAATGTGAGAGAGCATCCACTTAGAAGTGAATTTCAACTTGCGTTCAAAATCATGATGATGAAACCTGAAAAGAACGATCCGCACAAATACAAGATGTGTGAAACAGAACGAGGACAATCTGAGCTTACAGAAAACACAGCCTAAAACTTGCTTTGCCAAATTGTTTGAGTCATGCATCATCAATGAATGGCTTACCAATGATCAGGGTAGATGTGAACTGAAGCAAAATCGATGTTCTCAACCTCAGAATTACGAACAAAATCTGATCCAAGGTGTGATGCCCAGAACTCTGGATTTACACTCAATCTATCAGGAGTTTTAGGACCATAAAATCCTTCAAGACCAACAGTAACCAGATGGTTTTTGTCTATCTTTTTAACAAAAGCCGACATTTCCTCTATCCAGTCCTGCAATTTGATGTCATATAAGAATACATACTGTATTTTCTTTAGGTGCATGTCAAGGGGACACACACATAATATCTTCCCAGGTGCATAGTATCATAACAAGTGAAATACAGCATTCTAAAAAATTCTAATTTTCTTAAACTTATACACTGAGAGTAGCATTCTTTCTAAAAGTGAAATAAAAGTAGTAGTATTACATTTAACTTCGGATTCACAAAAACATTAAGAGTTGCACTGTGCTGAATAAGACAGACTAGCCAGAAAATGCAAGGTCTGCCTTAAAATGATTAGCAAAAATTAAATTCTGCAAACAAATAAAGTGCTCATTTCCCTTTCGGCAACATAAAGATTACAGAAGATACAAGAACTTCAGTGTTTTTTTTTTTTTTCAGAATAATTTTCACCTAGGAGTCATTTTATGGACAAATAAAATATGGTAGGACGGATATAAGATTTAGTTTTAGCTTTAAAGAACTAGCAAGCTCCAAAATTTTATACGTGAATGGAGCAGCCAAGGACACAATTCCTTAATGATCCAAGATTCAGGAAAGGACCCCCAGAATGTATCTACATCAAAAAAACATTAACAGGTGTATGCAGGAGTCATAAGCACTCTTCGGCAAGATAACTTCATTTCTAAGAGGTGGGGTCACAACTACTCTCAAGACAGCACACAGAAGCCAGACTATTCTTCAGAAACTTTCAACAATAAAAAAATTATCCATTGTAGACTATAGAACTTACTTGAAGAGTATCCCCAGAAGGATCGGACATACAACGTGGTTCGTTAATTAACTCCCACCCAAAGATGGTAGGATCATTTCGGTATTCAATTCCTGTGATTGTGTTCTTCCTTGTCAACACAGTCTGAAAAGAAAAATGATCAGGATGGATAAAGGTTCAAAATAACAACAAACTAATCTAATAGCAATGTCGCCATAAAAGTGATTCAATTGCTAAACGGGAAGGCAATCACAAAAATGGAGAAAGACTCTGTGTTAATTGGTCTATCAGCTTGGATTCAATTTATGTGGCATTCTCAAACTGACAAGTTAATAAGTTCTCATGTTGAGTCATTTACACTCCTTTTCTGGCTCTTTTCCAGAACATTTATCTCTATGTGACAGACTGACAGTACAATAAAATGCTAGATTGCAACTACTTCCTGCTAGCATATTGAATAAGAATTTTTCCCGGTCAACCTCTTAAACATCTTAATAAAAGTATTAACAGGTGAACACAAATATTAACATTAGCTTCCTGACGCAACTGAAGTTGAATTCTGATTACCTATCACTGGAAAACAGGTAACTAAAATTTCTCATACCTTCACATAACTCCTGTAGTATTTTCGGATTGATGGATCAAAGAAGAAGGAATCATTAGAAGAACTCAAACCAATGCCTTCTTGCCAAGCCCACTTGACATACTGAGTCTTTCCACCATATGCTTGCAAGTTATTGACCAAGCTAAGAAGCAGTCTAACCCCACTGCGCCTTGCTTCGGCAATGACATAGTCTAATGCCTTCAATACAATAACCGTTTGTTAAATATAGATCCATCCAGAGATAGAACTTCAAAATGATACTGGAAGATAAATACGCAAATATAGCACTTCCCTAATTCATTAAGGCAATTAAGTATCAAGAATAATCTCATTTCCTATTTACATTCACTCTTTCCAGTAGACACTGTCTTCAGAGTAAAACCAACAAAGGAATTATACTCAAACTTCATTTTGTACAGTCACAGCCTAAAACAGTTCATTCATATGGTCCTATCCTCGATTTCACCCCTTCCTTTCACTATTGCTAACTGACAGACTATACCAAAATAACATAATCAAACAGTTGCAAAAGACACATGGCCAGAGATAAGACTATACCAAAGACCTAGGCATAAATAAAAGTGGATGAAGACATCAAACTCAAAGCTAAGGCAAAGAGAAACAGGAGAGATCATATGCGGCCAATGTTAAAGTAAATGTAGTTAAAAATCAAATACCTTAAAGACTTTCTCATCAAAACGGCCAGGGGAAATCTGGAGAGCATCATAGGCTCCATCATTGAATGCCCACGTTCTGCAAACTGTGAGGCCAATTTTTGCACCACCTTGCAACATTGCTCTGATCCTGGGTCTGGTGCTCGCATCCACAGAATGGACCATTAACCAGTAAGAATTCCAACCATTAATATAGAAGGGCTTGCCGTCGACAACAAAGCGAGTCCCATTTTTCCTTACAAAATCTAGCTTGGGTTCTTGACGAAACCCCCCAAGTTCCAGGTCTCCAAACGACATGTAAATAAAAGCAATACATGAAGCGAATCCAATAATGGGGTAAAACAGCCCATTTCCGGCCACCATTCTCTTCATTTACAACAAGCGACCGGGAGCCAGAAAAAGAAACGAAATTTCCCAGGAAGCGGAGAAACCACGGAGACCCTTTTGCGTTTACTGCCCCAAACTCCAACGACCGATGGATTCCCAGCAGAGTTTATCACGACTTGAATTGAACATATAAAAAAGAAGCGATTTTTAGCAGACCCGGATCCACTTTAATGAAGCAATCAGCGCCCAGACATCAGCAGGCTCTTAATGGGAATGATTCAAGACATGCCACCGGCACAGCTTAAGATAATAGACGACAATTTTCAGAAAGCAAAGTGGAAGGCAGGAATGGATGCGGTTTCGATGCTGCAGATTTCTGTGTCTGGTTTTGGGACTTATAGCCAGGGGTAAAAAAGAAAAGAAAAATACGAGATTTTGAGGTGAAAATCAAAATCCAACGGGAATAAAAGAGTGGTAAGGAACAATTCAGAAGCAGGTGCGGCCGTGAGGGTGACCGCTGAGGGAAGGGGAGGGCAGAGTGAAGGAGAGGGTTGGTCTGTTGTGTTGTGTGTATGGTGGAAGGTTGTCATCAACGAGCTTTTTGCTTGACCAGATCCGCACCACCTCGCTTTCTGTTTCTGTCCGCTCGCTGCACCATTACCATAGAAGGCTAATGGTTTTTGTATGATCCCCCAAATGGGTTCTTAATTAAAATTATTTTTACCTCTTTTTTTATTTTTGACTCTCATTTTATATAAGACGGTTTTTTATGGGGAAAATGACAAAAACATGGACATCCTGGATAAACTCTCTAGTAATGAGAAAACTAAATGTCACATAACTTAAGGTTATAAGACACAAAAACAAACCAACAAAAAATATAAGTTAAAATTCAAACATATAAAAGGTATATCAGGAAATAAGAAAAGAATCAAAGCTAAAAATTGATATAGTGCATCACTCAAGGATGAACTATGGTGCATCCTTCTAATTACAAACTCATTTGACTCAAGAATCTACCTGCAACATAATACTCAAGTAAGTAATTGGCCTCTGTCCTCCATCACCAAATTAACTGCACAAAGTAAATTACAAATGGTTTAGACCTTGCAAAGAAACCTCAAAAAACACATGAAGCCATAATCCAAATATGCTAATAGAACATCCACAACCAGCTACTATTCTGATCCCATAACCACCATATTGCTTCATGCAGGGTGAGCTGTCGCTCAACCCTGCCATACCATCCACCAACTTTACCTGCTCGCGGATCAAAGAACGAGTTCCCAACTTCTGCTCCTTTGTGGGGCCAATCTAGACCCCCTTTCGACCCCAATCTACTGCAACACCTCCACACCACAAAACCCACCAAATTCAATGTTTCAACAAAAAAAAAAAAACAATTATCCAATAATTGAGTACAAATCAAGATTGTAACGACACAAACTGAGCATCCTAGCCGTAGGAAACGCTACATGCCACCAGGCTGGAGGGGGGAAGGTTGTGGCGGCCCTAAGAGGACGCCGACAACAAGACTGCACCCTTCAACTAGAGAGACCCTGGACAACATCGAGACTTAGCGGTCCAATGCCACGACAATCCAAGAATGACCGGATCGGTGGCTGAGAGTTTGAGCGAAATCCAGACCGGCACAAAAATGCCCGCATATTTGCCAGGAAAGACGGACAAACCCAGACGGCAACAGACCTTGGAGAGCCAGGACCACACCGCTCAGTGGCCCGCTAGCGAAACGAACGAGAAAACATAAACGCGGACAGTGTCGACCAAAAACAAGGATCCGCCATCGACAACCAGAGAGGCAAGACTCCAATGACTGGGCAAAGCCAGCAACACTTGCAAGAACCCGACACTGACAGCCGAAAGGACGAAGGAGAATAGCGAGCTAAGGCGGCATGCAAATAAAAAACCCTAGCAATTGGCATTACCAATTCATGATTTAGGATTGAGGGACGAGTAATAAAAAACCCTAGAATATATTACATCTATTTTTAAATATATCTACGTTCTTCAACAAAATATCTCACAAACAACACACTTCAATACCATTTTTTTTTTTGCACTCACGCTTTCCCCTGTTTGCTTACCCTCCTAATTCCTAAATCCTAATCTTTACCAACTGGTACGGCTGCGTTTCAATCTCTACTCCACCCTGTTGAAACAATTGCTGATTGCTCCCACTCAACTCGCACTCCTGATTTTATTTTGTTACAATTCCGCACTCGAGTGTCAATAAAAGAGAATAATTAGCACAAACATGAACTGTTTTAATTATCTTAATAGAAAATGCTTCAGTAAAAAGTTTGTAATGATTAGATTTTCTACCTGATAAAAGTTTGCTGTATGTGTTATGCGAGAACTCACGTAGAATTAATTAACACAGCGAAGAGAATAAACTTAGCCAAACAAGCATCAACATGATGATATTGGAGTCCTATAATTATGTCAAGAAAGGTTTTTGTATGTCAATAAATCACCGAACAAGTACTAATCATGACTCCCTTTGTAGTTGCCTAGTTGATATATCACTTCCCTTCCATTCCTAAGAAAAAGTTCTCATGTTGCATTCATTATTAACGTGATCAGCTAGTAGGGACAACATACTCTTTTAAAGTATTTTCTAATGACAAATGCTAATCACACCAACTTCCACCTTCTCTCATTGAAAACTTATCATCGGTTTATTTTTATGAATCTATAAAATAAGTAATTGAAATATTTTAATTTTTTTATAAGCATATTCAAGTTAATCAGAATTGTGAAGCGGTAACATTTTAATGGAAGAGGGTGCAAGTGCCAAGAAAAGTGTTGTTTGTCTTTCGTTTTTTTTAAGAAATGATAAACACACTATCTTAAACAGTCGTTTCTACGGTTTTTCATTAAAAGCATTTCATGTACCAACTTGTATGAACCTAAATAATTAAATTGAATATTTTATTTTTTTATAAAATAAATATATTTAGATCTTTGAACATATTTTGATCCATTTCGAATATTTATTGTTTCGGATATGTTAATCAATACTGTATACTATATGCGGACAAAGTACACTCACCCTAATGATGCTAGTATTCCCCTAATCATAAGTCATATCACTGCCAAGTGCCAATAATTCAAGCAATGATAATATATATCGTGGATATAAGGTGGGTGAGGAAAAAAGAGGTAAAACTCTTATTTATTCATATAAAAGACGTATGTCTATATATATATAAAAAGATCTAGTTTTATACATCGGTAAAATTGTTGATTGGTAATTGGTAATTTGGTGTTTAGTATCTGCTATAAAACATCGGTTTTACCGATCAGATAAAACAACTCAATTACGTTATTTTTTGTTTACAAAAAATATTAATCGAAAATAGTTATAGTATGTTTAAATATAATAAAGTGGTAGTCCTCATGCAAGTTATATATAGCTCAAAACTCATGCAGAAGAATCCATACACGGGTATGTATACATAAAGGGAAAGATGAGACCGTCAAGGCTAATTAGTATATAATTAAGTGCATTGGGTACGTATAGGTAGCTTAATTAGTAATGTGCAAGTTTTGTTTAGCAAACAAAGTGTGCTTCAACTTGTCATTTTCAAGCTGGTCAAAAGCAACTTAATTAAGTACAGTTGAGGGTGTTCTGTTCTGTTATTTATTCTGAAGTTACATATGATGAGTCCTGAGAAAGGAAAGGATATATCATTCTATACCTTGCTTGCAGCTCCATCCGTCTCTTTTCCCTCTCATTTTCAACCTTTTTTTTTTTTTTTTGGTTAATTATCAAAGACCCTCTGCCTAAGATTTGGCATATTCTTTAGTTATCCCCATGCATTTTCAGAATTCTCAAAAAATTCTCCTGAAATTTGAAAAAAAATGCAATTTTCCCCTGACCCCTAACGTCGGTTTCTAATTCTGTTAGATTTTAGATTTAATTACAAAAATCATATCCCTAATTTTTGAACCCTAACAATTACATCTTAAATTTTTTCCCCCTTACATTTTTACTATCTCCTACTTCAACCCAATCTTCCACCTTTCACCGATGCCATTTATTTCCCTCATTGCTCGCTCTAACCGTTGATACCACAAAAGCATTATGATTTACAAAAGCAGATTTTAAAAAAAAAATTGTAAAAAAAATAAAGGGCAAAAAATGGTAATTCCATTGTTAAAAATCTCAAAAATCGATCACTCCAATTATTCATCGGTATATATCTCTCGATTGGAAAAATCTCTACCAAACAATTTGTACGTGTAATTTGAAGGCAAGTGATACGCTGGTCTAAAAATCATTTGGTACTACTGGAAAAGCACCCCTAGAGTGTCGTGGCCAGCTCTGTTCTTCAGGTCATTTTGATGCAGCCTTCAGGTTTCAAGCAGGAGTAGTCTTTTAGTGGGTGATTTTTCTCTGCCTCATTCCCATTCCCATTGCTTGTGGATCGGTTGTAGACCATTTTGTTTTTGTTTCTCTGTAACTCTTATCCTCTTTCGTTTCTCTTAATTCTCAATAAAAATCATATTGCAATTCAAAAAAAAAATTGAGAGCTTGCTAGCTATAACTATGCCGTGAAAAAAGATAAACTGCTCAGAGGCTAATGAATGCATATATGCCGTGAAAACAAACATATATGCATTCATTAGCTAGTACTCTCGTGAAAAAGAAAAAAATTAGATCAAAGCTAATTAATTAGCTAATGAATGCATATATGTTTGTTTTTATTGAAACGCAGCAACAGAACGAGCTGGTCGATGCCGACAGGGTGGATGACTGGGTAGACTGGCAATATATGTCAGAGTGGGTGTGTTTGTGAAGGGTGAGAGATTGGGTTGAGCTAGGAGATAGTAAAAGTGTAAAGGAAAAAAAAATTAGGATGTAATTATTAAGGTTAAAAAATTAAGGATGTGATTTTTGTAATTAGATCTAAATTACATATCTTTTCAAACATCGGGAGGGTTTTTCAAAAATTTCAAATTTTTTTGAAAAGTAACTGAAGAATATGGGAGATTTTTGATAATTACTTTTTTTTTTTTTACCATATATCACCATTAGTAGTATATTGCTAGTTATTCGATCCTCTCTTTAATTTGCTATTAATTCCGAATAAAAGTGAGCTAGCGATCTGAAATAAAGATTTACTTAACACGTGATCCTGTCATATTAGGTAGCCAAACACCACCACCGCCACCACCTGACCACATGACCTGATGAACGCCATTGATGGACGTTTGCGTAAGAAGTACTCCATTATATCTTGAACTATATATTGCTTCTGGCGCAATATGTCAATAGATGCTCCGTACTACTACTTGAACTTCCCCGCATCTTAGTATCGAATAATTTGTAAGCCTAACAAGAAACATGTGTGAAAAAGCCCTCAGGAAAATCTTAAAACAGAGAGAGAAAGAAGTAGAGTAAAGTAAAGAACAAAAGAGAGAAGAGATACTCCTGTCCTGTGTAAATAGAATTAGCTTGGAACAGATGGATTCGTTAGGTTATGTAGTCCCGATTATATCATGAAATCACACGTAGGGACATCCCCTGATGCAAGCAAGATTTGGTAGTTACTTCTTTACTTACCCACTACCCGTAGCTACTGCCAAATGCCCAAAAGCCCAATTAATTGTTCTGCCTCTGCTACCTGCCAATAAATAACCATTTTATGTTGCATCGGGTTAAACATGAAAAATTACTCCATTTTGTAACTTCAGACCGTTTTGAAAATGATCCAGATTGAAGTCAAGTAGTGAAATACTGCAGGGAAATCTAGGTCCTGAGCCCGCCCGTCTGGGGCACCAACCACATGCAAACACGTCGCTAAGAGACAACAAACATCATCTCAAAATGTTGCAAAGCCTCCAGTTCAAAATTGGACATAGGATGGAAGAGGAACATACACATCCAATCACCTTGCCCTGTTCTTCATTACTGACATTTACTTCACCCTCATGAGTGAACTTCACTCCACTCATGTTTGCTTTAGAATAGCAGCGCATCTTCACACCAGAACCTCCCGATCTGGAAATCGATGTGAACCGGACAAACGTACCATTGCTGAAGCAAGCAAGTACTACATTTATGAACTTATGTGGCCCTCAATTTCAAAAACCACAACAACAACAAATACTTACACCCAATTCCCAATTCTCCAACTTCTAGTTTCAGCTTCAGCCATTCTAGTCCCCTGCAAAACGACAATTTAACTCCAATTTATGAGAGAAAGACTCTAACACCAGATTGGGTTGGTTAATCTTCTGTCAGGGACAAGTTAAGGTTACAGATTAAACAACCGAATTTACAAAACCCCTTCAACAACAGAAGGGCAGTCTTAACTTAAGCTAAACGAGAAATTCCCCAGAAATTCCACAAATCTGGTCTGGATTGGATATTCACTCTTCATAATTTCTCCTAAAGAGCGCGAAATAGCCCAGAACAGCACAAGCAGCGGCAACGATATTCCCTTCCTTCAACAGAACTTTGATCACAAAACCAACAACCTCTCTCGTAATCTTCCTCCCTTCGCTGACCAAAGTCGTCTTGGGCTTCCCGAAGAACGCAAGCAACACCACGATTGAAATCCATATGACCATCGTCGCCGGCACAGCCACCGCCAGAGCCGCCGCCATCGAGAGCAGGCCGAAAACAGCACCGAGAAGCACCGAAGCGTACACCGCGGGCCACCCAGAGGACGAATTAGACGGTTGTGCGGCTTGCTGCTTGTACCACGAGAGGATCGATTCGAGGAAACTCCATGAACAAGTTAAAAGGATCGTGTAGACCAGCACAAAGAGGAATACCCAAGTTCGTCTCTTACTCATGATCCTCAGAACCAACCTGTACGACGGTGGTGGCTGATGCGCCGACGCTTCTTGCTCCTGATCCGCCATTAACAACACCGCGATTGATGTTTCGACCTCTGTTCTTCGTCGCTCCAATTTCCAAGCTATCGTGTGCTTCGAGGGTTCTGATTTCTGGGGTGTGTCTGTGTGAGGTGCTTTTCTTTGCAGTGATGGTGAAAGAAGGGATATTATTGTCGACAGTAAAAGACTAAGAGGAAGGCAAAAAGAAAAGGAGCAATGTTTGTTGATGTCGTTGAAAGAGAAAAAGCCAAGCCGATGCGCAATACGGCGCCGTTGAAGACACACACTTTTCAATGTGGGGAGATCTGAATGGTTCGTACCAAACACGCGCCCGATGGATGTTTTGTTTGGATACAATGCGCGTACGCCTATTCCATTTTCGTGATTTAAATCGGTGTAGAACAAAAGCACTAGTGGTAATGGAGCCGGTTCACAAACCCTTCCAGTTCCAGTTCCAGTTCCAGTTCGAATTCGAAACACATTAAATGAATTGAATTTTACGAGTCACGAACTCGAATTTAAGCTGAAATTTTGATTTAAATAGTAAAATGAGCCGAATTTAAATTTTTGAGGTTCGATTCGGACCAACTCGCGACTCAATTCAAACTATAAGTATAAAACGAATCGAGCCATTCACGAGTCATTTCGAGCTCAAACAGTCGAACCGCGTTAAACGAGTCGAGCTTCACGAACCACAAACCCAAGAAAAATAATGGTTTTGGGATAATTTACAACTTAATCCTTATTTTTTTCTATTTTAATTAATTAAATATTTAAGTTTTTCGAGCTCACAAACTATCGAGCCGAACTCGAACATTAAACGAGCTGAGCTCGAGCCGTTTTTTTCGAGCTCGGCTCAAACGAACTCGAACTCGAGCTCGAACATGTGATGTTCGAGTTCGATTCGGCTCGTTAGCACCCCTAATGGTAAGTTGGGTAAAAAGCACAATTTTTGTGTCCAACCAAAATAAATTAAGCAAAAAAGCACATAGAAACAACTCAACTATCTACTGTGTCACGATTTAACCACTCAACTATCTCACTAACTGAATAAATCATTCAAGCATCAGATATGTATCAAATTGACCACTGACAGGTTGTTTTGCTTATGTGGCCAAAAAATTTAAGCGATAAAATTTCATAAATTATAATAGAGTAAAGTCCATTTTTAGTCCATTAATTATTGCGCATGTCCTATTTTAGTCTTCTTTTAAGAATTCGTCCCATTTAAATCATAAAACTGTGTTTTTTATCCTGTTTTGATCCTTCCGCTAATTTAATTGTTAAGTTTTCCGTTTTCTTTTGTAATTTTACAAAAATAGTCTTACAATTATAATTTAATTACATGTTTAATAAGATTGTAGCCATCAAACTTTTAACAAATATACACACAAGTCCCCAAAGTTTTAACCCAAACAATGACAATTAAAAAGTACAGAGTCTCATTTGTAAAAAGTACTATCAAGAAAGAAAGATGGGGGCTTGTGTCTCAACGCAAGTCACCGATGAACGTGCTGCCCGTGAACGACGCCGCAACCGCCGCCGCCGGTGAACGCGCTGGCCCTGAACTTCGACAACACTGGTGCTTGCGATTTTGGTTGCTGGTTCATCTCCCTCCTCCTTTGATCGACGATTCAGATCCATGATTCAGATCTAGTGTTGCCGGTTCATCTCCCTCCTCCTCCGATAATGAAGATGGTGGATCTCTCTCATCACCGGAGCTGTCACCACCGCCCACCGTGATACCCTTTTTTCCGGAACGGGTTACTGTGCGGAAGCGTCTCATCTTACGGCGGATGGTGAACTAGCGGAACTCCAGTCATCATCCTCAGAGTTGCGGTAATAAAAACCCGCCCGTTTTAAAACTTTTTCCTTTACTTAGGTTTAAACAGAAAT
>JBBYHH010154155.1:0-14097 GCA_038382905.1 Daphne laureola | reverse complement strand
ATTGTATATAAATCATTTTATTGTAGCTCTATAAAATAAAGTAATTTATTATTATTTTATAAAAAGGTACGGTTCAACCACTGATTTAACCGATCCAACCGATTGAACCTTAAACCACTAGCTTCACGGTTCAAACTCCGGTCCGGTTTTTTTAACCATGGTTCCAAGAGCAATAAATTTAAAAAAATGCATGTTTAGTGTCGTTGCACAGATAATAAAATGCAAAACATCCTTAAATGCAATCTCAAGAAATAAGAGCTGTTGTACCTTCCATTAAGCCTAGCAGATGCTAATTTTCCTAAAGCTCATTCAACCTCCTCACTTACCTGCAAAGGATCAATGCGACATGCATCATTAATTAGTAGAAGAAACCAGGAAATCTATAGCATCATTCCTCATTGCGCTAACTAAGATGCTAATCAGAAGAAGTTTCAGAGTAGATATCACATACATTCTCAAGCAACTAATGACCACAACACATTGAACAGTGCAAGGTTACTTAGGAGCCGTAGAAACTAGATAGTGAGTTGGCCTTTATGAGGGAAAGATGTAAAATACCAAAATCTTGAAACATACTCCATCATGACAAAAAATAGATACTTACCGCTAAATAGTAGGTAATATGTAAAATTAATGTTTAAATTGTTTACTGAAAATTAAGGAAATGTATGTATAAAGCTATAAAGTGTGGTTGTTATTAATTAATTTGATGAATGGTGAATGGAATGGCATATATGCAGCTAGGAGCAAAGTTCATGGGAACCTTCATTCTGGCATTCTTTTTTTCAACCATCACTATGTACTTGGAACTTTCTTTGTGAAACAGGAAATGAGAAGTAGTCTAAACAAGTTCAGAGATAATACAAGACAATAACATGCTAGAAACAACAAAGTGCTCATCTACACTACTCCAAAATCTATGTGGGCAACATATGAATGGGAACTAAAAGCAAGAATGGATTCTTACATCACCCATAAATGTAACGTAACCCACTCATTTTGAAAGACTGATTGCCTTCAAGTAGTCACAGCGGCAACCTTCTTCCTTGGAGCCGTTATAGTACCTTCTGAAGCCACTCTTGAACTAATGGGAACATGGTGGAGATACCTCATATATCCTACCAGTCCCTGTTGTCTTCCTTCAGATTGCTTTCACACTCCAATTGTCTACAAAGCCATTAACAAAGAGGTCAGAAATCTATCATCAACTTCCAGTTCCAGATATCAATGCAAGAATATTATATACCACAGACATATGAAGAACAACAGTTGGAAAGCCAATCCTCAAGAGTCAGGACTCAGGAAAATAATTAAATGTGTCCAAAATTTTACATGACAAAGAAAAAATCAAGTACCGTAATGCAAATTAATCTCAAGGTTTTATCTACAAATGAGAACAACTAGAATGTATGCTCCTGTAACACGCCTGAACAAAAACAATGAAAACAACAAGCTTAATGATCTCAATTGCACATGGACGATTTCATATAAACCTATAACTATGAGAGAGAGATGCAAGCAATCGCTAATTTTAAGGATACAATAATGTGTGAAGAAACTAAATCCAAGCCGAGTCAGAGATCTTCATTCTGATATTCGCAGTGATGGTCGGACCAATAGTGAACCAGAAGTACGACGGCGTGGAGACATTTATCAGGACGGGAACGCCTCTTTTTCAGAATCTTGTCCACCGGTAACATCTCGGCGCCCGTCTCAACCCTTCCCTCACCATCGCATTCGCCGCTTTCCACTACTTCCATTGGACCCAAGTCCCCGTCTGCATTCCCACTTCCGTCACAAACCCCATCTTTCTGATCATCGCCAACCAACCGAAATCTATGAATACGTACCTCGAAAAAGTGTCAGAAGCCCCGGGAAATCTTGGACCCAGAGAGAATCGACCTTGCTATCATTGACGCGCTCGCCAACGGCCGGCCTTTCAGAGATGAAAACGTCTCGAATTCGGACCAAACAAGTGGCTTTTAGACTAATGGATGAGATCTGGATTCATACTTACATAAGCTGAAAGAGATATGGGCTAGTGAGAGGCTGCAGATCTCGACGATAATGACATTTTGAGATTCAGATCTGGGCGACGGAGAAATCGGCATGGACAGAAGGGTGGTTGCCTGGTTAGGGAGGGAGGCACTTTGAGCTTGGGGCTGAGAGGGATTAGAAAATTGGAGTAAGATTGTGAGTGGGAGTGCTCGGTAATTTTTTTTATTTTAGTCACTAAACAGACCTCATGTTGTATCAGACTTGTATATCCATCACTAATCCTATAGAAATAAAGATGGATTTCCTAAACTGTGAGTATAGTTGTTGCCGAAATTATAAACTGTGGCTAAACATGATAAATAGAGATGTCTACTTTATGTGTTACTATAACTAACCATTACTGAATGGCATTTTTCTTGTAGTGACATCAAAAGTCAAACGTTTTAATAATTTTGGGACAGAGAAAGTATTACATCTAACTTTCAAAACTACAAAAATAAATTTTAGTAGTACTCTTATTAAAATTAATTCAGCATTGGAGTCTACAAATTACAATGTTATCATGATTCATGACAGTTAGAGTTGGTGTGTGTTTAGTACTATCAGGTAGATAAAAAAGATGCGTGTTAGGGTTTCTTTGAGAGTCCAGCGTCGCTGCCGTCGTCGTTTGCCGGAACGGGGTGGGAGGCAATTGGAGTTTCTTTCTCGGCATGTTTGGAGTGTGGCTATCTTCCCATTGATCGGGTTTTCTTCTTATGTTCGACGTCTCTACAGCTCCGTTGGCGTTCACCCACAACCTCAGACTTTCCCTGGAGCGACGCCGTCGAGGTTTTTCTCTACCTTACACTGCGATTCGCAGCGCGAGGTTGCTGGTCATCCTCATGATGCGCCGTCGCTGGTGCTCCTCACCAGCAGGAGATCTGCGATGTTGCTTTGTTGGGCTCACCGCCGTGCTTGCTTCTGTTGGATCCGAGCTGATTTCCTCAAGGCCAGGCGGCACCGCCATATGGTCGGCTTCATCCACTGTGAGTGGACGGTTACTCAACAACATCGGTGCTTGTTGATCTGGTTTGGGGCTTCTCCTGTTTCGGATTCTCGGACACCGCCTCCAAGATCATGGTTTAGGGCTGGCCTATTTTGTGCCCTTGTATTTAGAAAAACAACTATATGTTGTGGTGGGGTTGGTGTTTTGTTGGTTTTTCTGTCACTGAGTTTGGTTTGATGGGTAGGTTGGGATGGTGTGAACAATTGCTCGTGTCGGTGTGTTATCTGTGGAGGGGGAGTGGATGTCGAATCTATGGTGGGAGGTTCGGGGACAAGTGTTGGGCGCAAGCGCGCTTGGGTTGCTGGGGTGGATGTTACTGGCGGGCCACCAAAGGTGATGGCAACGGTAAGGAGCGAGACTCCATGCCTGGAGGGATGATGCAACAATATACGAATGGTGGGGATACCAAGTCCGGCCTCACTATTCGTGTCTTATGCTTGACTTGGGCTGTCGTGGAGTTAGATATGATCTATAGTTGGTGGCAGTGGTTTCTTTGCTGGTAAAGTTAGTTGCTTTCTTGTTATTCTCAGACATCCTTACAGATATCGGCCTACTGTTGTTCCGCTTCGTGCGGCATATAGGTGGAGGTGGTCGGTGACCATGTGTAATCATGAGTATGCTGTGGGTGGAGCCTGTTTTCAAGCCATATGACATGTTGGAAGCACTTGGGAGCTGCAGCTTTATTTGATGAATTTCTTCTGTCCTTGGCTTAGTCATTTTATCTTCGTGGTGGTCTATCTATATTTTGTTTTGAGATACTCTCTATATTGGCTTTGCTTTGGACTATTTTGTTTCTTTTCTATCTGATTTTTCTTAGGATCGATGGTCGTTTGGCCTTGTCTGTGTCATCTCTTCCTAAGAGCTGCGTTAGTTGGTAGATACATTAGGTATTTGTCCTCTATTTTTCTCCAGTCTACGGCTGTTTACTATTGAATGGAGCGTCATTCCTTGTAAAAAAAAAAAAAAAGAGTTGGCGTGTGTTTGAAAAATAGTTATTATGTTTCGAAAAAGCTTTCTACAGTAACTTTTAGCGTTAGCAATAGCTATTTAATTTTAATTATTTAAAAATTATTTTAAACTTTACAGTTAATTGAAATAGATACTCCCAAATGAGTGTTTTTTTTTTGTCCAGCAAATTGAGATTTATTGAATTGTATAAGACAAACAGAATAAAGTTGTGCTAGCAGCCTAACACAGTACCAAATATTCTTGGAGTTTCTAAGAAATCGTGAATGTCAATAGCCATAAGATGTAAGGGGATACATAGCTTTTGGCATCATTAACTACCACTAGAAATCTCCCTCCCTGTACCATAATCTCATTGATTTCAGCCTAATTAATACAGTATTAGTATTAATAATGGATAACACTAATCTTATGCTTAAGAGCAACTCAAAACGGTGCCGGAGGGTGGTGTGGCTGATAAATGATATCGCATTGGTGTTTTTCATTTCTTTGGAGCGTTGTTTCTGTATTTAAATTGACACAGTTGGGGACTCTAATGATGGAGATCATCATAACTTTACGTTTATGGGTTGTCCAGAGAATATTTAACAACTTGTGAATTCTTACTTTAAGGGTAATTATCAAACACTCCCTCGGGATTTCATGCCTCCCGTATTTTTGGAATTTATTGAAAACCCCCATGAGATATCAAGAAACCTACAAAAAAACCCATTTAACCGTTACTGTACGTTGACCGTTAATTTATTTTGGAATAATGCGCTAATTTAACCCTAAACTTTTTAACCTAACATTCTTACCCCAAACATGTTCAAGTATGCAGATCTATCTTCTCCCACCCAAAGTCTGCCATAGTCCATAACATATTCATAAAAAAAAAAGGCTTGAAATTCGTAACAATCCATAAAATGTTTGTTTTTTTAGAAAATTGAAAGCTTAGTCATTTGAGGCACGTAAACAGAGCTTCAAAACTCTAAAATCCTTCTCTTGTTTATCTCCAGGAAACGTGCTGTGATCGAACGTAGATCCCCCAATGTCTCGATTCGAAAATCTTTCTTAGGAGGGTTCATGGAGTGTCTTTTGAAAACAAAAACAGGAATTACCCGGCTCCTACCGGAATCATACGGCACGAACGGCCGGCCGACGACATCGAAGAACCACTAATTGATGTCGAATCCGGCCGGCCAGTCGTACGTGCTTGAATCCGAATCAGGCTTGTCTCCAAAGGATATATGAAGTACAATTCATTTGTTAATAGGTTTAGAATTAGTATGTGTTCAATGTTTCTGGATTGGGAATATTGGGAACGATAAGTATACCAAAAAATAATACTAATAAAAAAGAGATAAAATGAATCTTTTTGTTGGGAAGCAATATGTGGTTTTGATCGGGGTTTTTGTTTTTTATGATGAAATGGTTTTGATCGAGTTTAATTTGTTTGTTCAAGTTTGTGCTTTTTGGGTGCAAATGCAATTCATTGTTAATGGAATAATGTGTCTGATTGAAAACTAAATTAGGGTTAAAATTGTTAGGGTCTATTTTTCGTATTAAACCTAAAAACTTAATAAAAAATTTAACGGTGTTCAGGTGGGTATTTGTATATTATGATAAATCTCAAGTGGGTTTTCAATGAATTTAAAAAATATAAGAGGTAAAGTGATGATTATGGTAAATTTTAGAGGGATATTTGATAATTGCCCTTATCTTAACTAGCAAATTAACGAAACTGTTGGTGAATAGTGAAATGATTAATGTATTTAATTAATTAGTCGTGTGAGATTTAATCTATAATTTATATTTATGAATTCATAGATATGTAAAATTAAATTATCTATATACTTTTTATAATTTGTAATTTAAACTTTTTAAATATATTTTTTTTATTATTTATCTTAATTAAAATTTAAATCAAATACTATAACTTGAAACAGGAAAAAAAAAAATGATGCAATCTCCGTAGAAAGAAGGGAGTAACTTATAAGTTAATGTATTGGAAAATAAGGTAAGCAGGAGGCAAGGAGGAATTGAACTTCTAAATACTTTGGGCTGAACACCCATGACATTGTGACCTGTTTGGGCCCAACTGTGCTCATTGGGCCACATAAGGTCCATCTATTTTAGAGTTGTATGCAGACGGGAATCTAATTAAGAGATAATACCTTTTTTCATCAGACAAACAAAAAAGAGGGGTGTTAAGTTTAAAAAGAAAAAAAAAAAATCAACACCTCATCTATCTTATTATCCTAAGTTCTTTTCCACACCAAAAACAAAAAAACAAAAAGAAAAAGAAAACCAAAAAAAAAAAACGGAAGTATCATCACTTTACTTTACATTTTTTGTTATGTTTTTTTCTCTTCTGTTGCTAAAATGGTAATTTTATCATTGAAATTTAGGAAATTTTTAAATTTGTCACGAAATTTATTTTAAAGCAAGAATATCACCAACGTTTTCTTGAAAATATAAATTTATAATTGAACGTTAAGTTGTTCTAATTGACGCTCATGTGTCATGTCACTGGACAATTATGTGGATATTCAATGTACATTTTTTAGAGTTCATGTTTAATTTCATCTTAAAAGCTATCACAATTTAAGAGTTGAATTGTCAGTGAATTTATAATATTAACCCTAAAAAATGTACAATCAATATTCACGTAATCATCCGGTGACACGTTACATGAACGCCAACTAAAATAACTTAACATTCACTGATAAATTTATCACTTTAATAAAACCTTAGTTGCATTTTCACCTTTATAATCCAAACTCCATATTCAAATGTTCAACGTTTGTGAGACAGTGTGGGAAGATGAAACATAACGTCTGTCTCTGCTGAGTATAATTCAAACGGTGCACAAAACTAACAAACAGAGCTGTTGATGAAAAGGGTGGGAAAGAAAGAGGCTGCAAACCCTTGACATGGTCCATAACTAAAACTTTAGAATGTTTGGTCCAGAACATGGTTGGCATTATTGGCCACCATACTTTGCTCATATTTACAAACAAGCTTTTGCTTCATATATTTCCTTTCATACATGTATTTCTCCTTCACTCCATGTGCCTCAAATATGGTCAAGATATCAAAACTGCCTTCTGCCCGCCATTAAAGCAAAAAAAGCAAAAGCTAAGGTACCCCTTTAGTGACATCTTCTACCTTTATTCATGGTCATCTCATCCAACTTTCTATCTATTTCTCCAAATAGTCTTGAATGGATCATCAGCCCATGGAAAAATAAAGTGAATTGCTGCCATTATTTTCATTGTCTCCTTCATGTTGCGCATTGTATTTTATTAATACCGCGCTCTAGCGCTAACTATTAGGGATGAGAATGAGTTGAGTCGAGCTCGAATATGGTAAGCTCGAATTCGAGCTCACGAAAATTAGGTTCGGTTAGGACGTCATTGAACCCAATTTTTCGGACTCGAGCTCAGCTCGTGAGGCTTGATTAGCAAATAGCTCGGTTAGGTGTGCTTTCAAGAAACTCGAGAAAATTGAGATAAATGACATTATTCAAGAAAATAAGGTTAAATTTTATTGGGTTGAACTCGAATCTGTCAGGTTCGGATTCGGCTCGGCTTGTTCACGAGGCTCGCGTATAGACTCGTGAATCAACTCGAAGCGAACATTTCAAACTCGGATTCGGCTCATTTAATAAATGATTTTATTTTTTATTTTTTGAACAACAAGAATACACGAACCTAATTAAAAATGTTGGAGCTCGTTTCGATTAAGCTCTAGGTGGATAAAAAAAAAAAAAAGAACAATAGAATTGGATTCGTAAAAATATACCAAATTAAGGGCAATGATATGCACATGTCATTATTCTCCAACTTATTTTCTTTCATCATTAAGTTGTTTATTGTATTATGTACCTCTGTTATTTTCACTAGGGGTAAGCTGCGTGCCTTGCAATAATTTATTGTAAAACATTTATTCTATAAAAGTTAATAACGTTAGGAGGTTTTCTATTTCAATTCTGTACCTAGGTGTGTTCTTTATGCGGAATAAATTCGAAAGTTTTCAAAATTGGTGTTCTTCATACAGAAAATTCCATAAGTATTCAAAATCAAAATTTTCATTCATTTTTTACTTTCACAAATACTCTCAAAATATTCCCATTTTCCAAAATAAATAAATAATTCTTTTTTCTCCTCAAAATAGCTGAAAAGTAGTGAGAACTAGCCTTAGAGTTGTGGCTGGTGCATTGTGCCTTCACTCAGGCCCTTTACCATTATCGTCAGCTTCTGTTGGGCCAGGGGCCCATTAATCCTACTGTTGGTCTCGTCTGTTCGAGTAAATCATCCTTCAGCTACAAGTAATTAAAGTCCCAAAAAAACATTATAAGTCGTTGTCACCTATTTTTTGGACAAATTTTCCTAAAAGTAGAGTTTTTAAGTGAAAAACGGTATGGAAGTAATGTGTTATTTTATATATATATATATGTTCTTTCTACTCACTCCGTCCTATAAATCTCGCACGTTTGATTTTAATTATTCTTTGGTATAAGAATTTATAATAAAAAAAATTATAAAATAGAAACATCAAAATTTAACCTCAATGTATAAATTTAAAAATTATAATAAAAAATGACATAGGAATAAAAAATATAAATTAATTACTGAAAATCAAATGTCGCAAAGAAGAAAAAAATTTGGGCTAAGGTAATATCTCTATATCAAATAGGCAAATATCATTAACTATACTATCTCAGTATTATTAGGAGGCTTCAAACTTAAAAGGAGAGTGAAATGAAATTCACTAAAATTTGACACGAATTCACAGTGAATTAATTTCGTTTCTCACCTCATAAGTGGCTGGTGATTTTTTTTTTTCATTCACCAAGTTCAGGACGCTAAAGACGGAGAGCGAGCAAGGGAGAGAGAGACTGGCGAGAGGGCGAACGGCCATGGACGTCCGGCGAGTCGCGACGGCAGAGGGCATCACCATCGAGCTTTTTCCTCAATCTAGTTCTGTTCTCCGACGCGGAGTTTGGGTGATGACAATGGAGGGCGAGCTGGCAGAGCTCGAGCAGGGCGGCAACAGGAGGGAGTCCCTCCACCGACACGAGGACACGGTCGACAACGACGCTAGTAGGAACCGACGAGCTACCAGTAGCTCCTTGAGAAAATGGTGGGACTGAGGCGGATCCTTGCTGACGAAGAAGTCGAGACCAGATCTGGAGATGATGCACGTCGACGGTGATGATCGGAGGGAAGGAAGGTGAAAAAAAATATTCTTCTTCTCCGCGGCCTCTTTCCCTCTCTCCGGCGATTTGATTTTGAGTTTTGATTTTCGACGGCCGCTCTCCCACTCTCTAGTGACTCTGAGAAATGCGAAGGCAATGTGAGCCGACGTTGGCGAGAGCTTCGGCGATGAGGGCGGAGACGCTATTGTGGAGGACGTTGAAGGGCTGGCGATCTTTGCTGTTGCTGCCTCACAGATCTGCCGGTAGAGGGCACTGCTTCAGATGAACTCACGAACAAAAACTCATGATGAAAAAAAAAAATTCACTCCTCTCATTTTCACGAGAGGTCCGAAAAATATTTAGTGAAAAACTAACATAATTCATGATGGAAAAAGATAGTGACAAAAAAAATTATTCACTCTCAAACCTCAATGTTTGAAGCCCCTTATTATTGTAAAATGTTATGGACGTGTAGATTACCTCAACTCATGAAAAAAAAAAAATGATTGAATCATAATTTTAAGATAAAAGGAGAATTGGGGACAAGATGATAAATTAATAGTATTTCTTTCGTCTCTAATTTGAAACATTTTATTTTGTGTATTTAGTTTATAATTTTATCTCTTAAAAATATAAATGCATTTTTTTTCTTCATATATATAGTAATTTTATATATCTACTTTATAAACATGTTTTTAGAATTCATTTTTTAATAATGAATAATATAAATAAATTGAAATTTAATATTAGACGTTGAAACGTTTAAAAACAATAAGAAAAGAGAGAGTATGATGAATCTGTTCAAAGGTAAATAAAAACAATAAAACAAAAAAAAGGATGAAGAGAATTGTAATTTCAAGGTTACAAAAAACTAACAAAAAAAACTACCACATTTTTTAAATTTCTCTCCAAAATTTCTATCATTATAAATTCAAATATGTATGCGTTTGGTTTTTTGCGAATGGTTACTCCACCGAACACAACCATAATCACCGGGCCACAATATACTAAAAAATTTATAGGAGAAAATGATTGAATTAAGCTGTCTTTTTATCTTTAGAACTTTGAGACATTTTATCACTGTCGTATTAATTAGTGCGACAATTAGGATACGTCATGGATGATGTATAGCTTCTTCTTTTACCTTCCCGTAGTCATGTTTAAATTTAAATTTTACCTTCGACAGCAAGGTATTGCAATATAAAATTAGGATAGTTTGTAATCAAACTGTGAAAATAAAAGATATCCTTGAATTCTAAGAAAATAATACACAAATTTTATATACATCAAATTTTCTAGGTAGAGACATTTAATACAGCTAACAATCTTCCATACTACCTTTAATATTGATTGTTAATTTTCTCTCTCTCAATATTAAGGATCAAAATACAAAAAAAAATAACCTAGGAGCATGGGGCGCCGTCAACTGCCTGGAACTTCAATTGGACACAAGTTCTCGCTGGACCACGCTACGGTGGCCTGTCACTGACACCGATCTCGGCTCCCTTGCCCTGATGCGTCTCTCTCTCGCGTGGAGCTGTCACCGGCCCACCACTGGTTGTTGCCGCGCCGCATTGAGTTTTTTCTCCCCGGTTCTGTGTGTCGTCGACGGAGGGCGTCTGGCCCTAGTAATGGTGTGGGATGGCCGGATTCTGATCATGTGGTGTTGTGGCTCGAGGTAGGCTGCGTTTTGCGAGTTTATTCGGGTACGCAAAGGCTGGTTGGTTTCGGTGGCGTGTGGCTAGTGGGGAGGACACGACTTGGGCTTCATAGAGGTTTTGATTTGGGCGGAAGCTTTATTGAGGATGGTGGTGTATACTTAGCTTTGAGTTTTGGGTTGGTGAGATTCATGTGGTTGGTTCCGTGGAATGGGGTGGATAATTGTCGGAGTCAACGTGTTGGTGGCTCTGGGACCGATTTGGGCACTGGTGGAGCAGATGCGGGAGGTTGTGTCCCTCGTGTGGGGGGAGGCTGCGGCGCAAGGAGGAGAGATGGAGGTGGGAACGAGGTGATTATAGGTGGGTCGGAGGGTGGTGGAAGCCACAAGCGAGCAACCCGGGTGAGGGCTCGCAACGAGACTGTGCTGGAGGTGTTGCAGGAATCGGAAGGGAGCGACAATGCTCCTTGCCTGAATCCATGAGCCTTAGGATCACGGATGGTTGGGGTATAAAGTCCGACGCAATCATTCGTACTATGTTCTGGACTTCGGATGGTCAGTGGACGAAGATACTTTGCTGGTTTGAGATGTGGTTTGTGCAGGTGTTGTCTTCTGTATGTTTGTGCTTTCCGAGTTTCCTTGCAGGGAATAGACTCTTTCGGGCACGCAGTGCGTGGCTACAATGAAGGAGGGTGGAAGTCTCGAATGGTCTTGCGGATGCTGCGGATGGATCTTTGTATGAAGCCATGAGGCATTTTGAAATGACTTGCAAACAAAGACACCACCTCGGATGTTACATCACTTATTGGTCATGTTATCTTTTCTGTTCAATGAACCTGTTTCTTTTCTTATTATTGCTCTTTGGATTATGCTTTGTTTGGACGTTGATTTCCGAGTAGCCTTAAACTTCTGGGTTGGTAGTTATATGTGTTCTGATGGTTATCTCTCACTGGCTTTAAGCTGGTGTGAGTTTAGGCCGACTTTTGCTCATTATCTGCTAAGAGCACTAGTAATTGTCGGAGAGTTATCTCTGCTTAGGATGTTTCTCCACCCTCACATTATTCTTCATTGAATGAATAGACATTCCTTTTCAAAAAAATAAATAAATTATTGATTGTTAATTTAAGTCAAATGTATGAACTAAAGTTAAACGCATCGATCAACTGGAGTACTTGAAGTTACTGAAAAATAACACTTGAAAATTTGATTTAGAATTGCCAAAGTCGGCATCATATAGTACCCAAAACAAGTATAAGAGGTTAGATATACATTTTAGAACATTATTATGGAAAGTCCAAAAACACTTTCGGGTCAGAATATAATTAACCTACAAGAAATGATACATTGTGGAATTATATAAGGGCTTAATGGGCGTGAAAGTCAGGTCCACCAAGCATGAGAGCTTTTGAACTATTTTCAAAAACATTCTCGGTTAGTTAATGGCCTGCTAACACCAACAGCTTCTCTAGATAGGAGATCTCGAAATCGTAGTTAAGAAACCCCGAAACCTCAAAAACTTGCCTACAACAGCGGAGCAGACTCTACTTTCATTAGAGGAAGAACTCCTCCAACTGGCTCAATCCTTACCTCCAAGGAGACCCACTCCAACTCCAACTTTACTTGAACCTCCACTATAAAATAGGCACTCCAGAACCTCTCTAGGTACGATATTATCTCTATTCTTTTCCTTAATGTTGTAGTTAACCTAGCAGCCAACTCTTCTCTCCTTAATCTCTATCAGTGACTTGATCGTCATAATGGGTTCCCGAACACACAACCCTGGCCCATTTCTTTCCTTGTTACAGTTGCAGGTTCTCTTCAGTTCGGATCAAGAATATCACATTGTATTTTAGATAATCATAAAAATATTCTTCCTCCATCCATCTTCTCACATTTGTAAAATGGTTAATACTTTACTCGAGAGTAAATTACGCCGAATATACCTAAACTATACATCTCATTGCAAATCTTTACTTAAACTAAAATTTATTGTAAAAATTGTTTTAAACTATGATATTGTTGCATATCTATACATCCGTTAAAAATTCCATTAATTGATGACGGAAATTGTTGGGAAAATGAAATGAAATTTACTTGGATAGTTTCTAAAATAATGCTATTACCTTTGACTTTTGATGTTGTTTTTTACTCAAATATTTACTATGAAAACACAACAAAAAAATTCTATAAAATATATTTTGAAATTACAAATATTAATTTATCATTTACTTATTAATTATTTAACATTATATAATAAAATATCAAAAAAAAATCATAAATTAAATACTTAAAACAAACGTAATTAACAATCTTCTTTGGACGCAGAAAGTATAGTTTATTACCCATCTTACCTCATCCTCCATATATGGTTTTTATTCTTGATAGACCTCATCCCACATACTTTATAGTTTTGTCTTAAACTAACCCTTGACTCCATATATATATCCACTTGCTCTTATCTATACCGTTATCAGATTTTACCTGCACTGCTCATGCCTTCTTTTCACCAAATATATACCAAACTTCTTTAGCACTTTTTCTAGATATAGATCTTTCTAGTTGCATTAATTAACTTTTCATTTTTTTATTCTTTATTATTTCCCCTCCTGCTAGATGAAATATATATGTCGCCTTAACCAAAAAAAAAAAAGGAATTATAAGCAGTGTATTAGAAAAACTAGCAACAAAAAAAAGAAAAAAAAAAATTGTCCAACCCGTTTTTACTTACATGACATTAATTTGCCACAATCCTTGACAGGTTCAATATTTATGTACTCTTTTAAAATGGTGTAAAGTGCGTTATATATTTTAATAGTTTATTTTCGTATTTATTTATATATAGTGAGCAGTTATTTGGTACAATTTACATTGAAATGAAGTGTACTTAATTACATTTAAGGATCATCAAATTTTAAAAACTTTAACGTAAATTAAAAATGACTTTCTTTGTTAAAAAAAAAATGACTTTCTTTACTTACATTAGATTAATACTACAAGTTAATGGATCAATACGACTGGAAATTAAGCACCTAAATCAAGTTTATAGTTTCAATTTCTTAAAACTCGCTTGCTTCTTTAGACAATTCTATAAAATGCTCTTCAAGAAGACCACATAGTTTTATGAGTAACACATCTTCAAAAATATTCAGAATTAAAATGGTTTATATATATATATATATATATATATATATATATATATAATTCTTATTATTATACTAATTATTATTATTATTGGCTATGAATAAGACA
>JBBYHH010154044.1:0-14099 GCA_038382905.1 Daphne laureola | reverse complement strand
CCTTAAAACTTTTAAACTCGTATAAATTAGGCACTAAACCGTCAAAGATTAACGTTGTTAATTCCATGTGTGACGAGTTACTGAGTCAAGGGACCAAACTGTCTGGATGTTAATAGTTCAAGGACTGAGAAGCTCCGAGTTATAGTACATGGACCAAAGAGAGCGATTCACAATAGTTCAGGGGAGTAAACAATAATTAAGCCTTAAAATAATATAGTTATAAGTTAAATTATCAAACTTAAGCAACACAAAAACAATTTACTAAAAAAGAATAAAATATATCTAAATAATAATAATAATAAATGTAAAATAATGTTGAGCCGTGAATATTCGAACCTCAGTGTTTTGATTCCTTTTATATTCAACTCATTCCGGGAATTTCATATTCCTTCATATCCAGGTTCCCATCATTTCGGGTTCAACTTACTCGTGGTCGAAACATCTTGGACTCGGATTGCGATCGGGTTGAGTTTATTTTGGGTGAGATCGAGTTCTACAATGACAGAAGACATAATTTCATGTAGTCCAAAGACAACATTAGTAACTACGAGTAACATGAAATGAGATGTCTCATTAGGTCCAGCTGAGTGGGCAATTACAGAGTGACTAATGAGTTGAAAACCATTTTTTATTGTTAGGGTATTTGTTCATTTGGTATTGATTGAATTATTATCTCTTTGGTTAAGCTATATACAAAAACACCATTACTATATAGTTGATTTAATTTTTTAGCAATATTTATAGCGGCATAGACCATTACAAAACTTTTCTGCTACGTGCTGCAATGTAAGGTGCTAAGTGATAGCTATGATGAGTATTAGGAATGACGGTGGAGTGGAGTGAATGAAGGGACCTCATCCACCTCCATCAATACTGAATTTTTTAACCTCCGCGGTTTGCGGATATTTTTCTAACAAAGACAAATTTGTTTCCACCTCCACCATTCCTAGGGTATCCGCAGACCGCAGATACTTTAATATGAACATTGCACAATTTTTAACTACTACTTATATAAATAATTTCATCCATTAATTAAAGATGTACAAAATAACATCCAAATATTTGGAAACATCTCAGTTTATTCAACATTTTAAGAGTGGTAGAAAAATAACATATATAAGTTTGTAACTAGATCCAAGTTTTTAGGTATAATTAGTATCTATAATAGACTCGTGGGTTGCGGATATCCGTGAATCTACGGACGATGAAGCTCTGCTATGTGGATGAGTCAAATTCACCTCCACGAACATTAGCAGGTTAGAAAATAATCTACTTCCATAAACGTGCAGATAAATCTGCAGATATATTCACTATATGCAGTGCTGATCTGAGTATGTATACGGTGCTTATAGCAAACTTTATAGCGACTACGGTGATAAAGAAACTACAAAAATACTTCAATTTGAATATGAGGAGAACACTTCATTTCTAGGACTCGATTCAACGTACATCTCGAAAGTTTTTAAAAACTGATCACTTCTCATGTTGGATCCTTGCAAAAAGTGCATAAATTGGGTTTAAAAGTTCATATATTTACTACAACACCACATACACGTTACTGAAGAAAAAAGTGTAAAATAGTCATTACATTATCTGGCCCACCTTTCCCCTTCCACTTGTTTGCTTGAGATTTTTAAAAGTGGAAAAAAAAAAATCAGAAATTTTGATGGCTAACACAATCTAGATCTCTTTCATCTCCATCACTCTTATCAGTTTTTTCTCTCTGCAAAATTGGTACTCCCCTCTTTCACAAAGATTGAATTTTTTTATTCACCGTTTTCACAGTATTTAATCTACAATATATCGTTTTACAAATTTATCGATATGTAAAGTTAAATAATCCATATGTTTCTCATAACCTACAGTTTATATTTTTAAGATTTTATTTTTTTTAAAAAAAACTCTTTTGCACTATCTATCTTAGAAATTCTTTTTTACTAAACACTCCAACTTGAAACATGAAAGCCAAATACAACAATCTTTGTAATAGGAATGTACTCAATTTACCATAAAATCTCTATAAAATAATATTTTCTAAGATAATAACGTAAAAGATAAGAACACATCCATCAATTTACCATCAAATATATATAAAATAATATTTTTCTTAATTTTCTATACTCACATACATCTCATCCATAAATAAAAAACACATTCTCAAATTTCTCAAATCTTTGTCCTCATTTGCAATGAACACACCGTGTATGTATGCAATATATCTAGAACAATAATCAAAGTTACTTTTATTACTTTCAATTCTTCAACATTTTGTTTGAGAGGAAAATGATTTATATTATAAAAAATGATGAGAATACAAAAGCAAACAGTTTGGAGATAAGGTAAGAAGCATGCATAAATTCCCTGCGCACGAGGCAAAAAGCCAACAAAACAACCAAATGTAACAAAAGGAAATTGCAAGAACATAAAAAGACCCAACACATAGGCTAGTGAATAAACATTATAAAGGTTTAAAGTAGATGCCCAAGATGTAGTGAAAAGTGTGTGAGAGAGCGGCTAATCGGATGTGAACTCCAACAACACCATGATCAATCGACCGATTAAGAGAATGTATCCAAGACCATCTGTTATGCTGATACCAAGTATACACCTGCACAAAATAAGAATCATGGAAAGTGGGACCAAATTCATGTCCCGTCGAATGAGTTCGGATTGTCTAAGAAGATCCAGGTCCTTGACAATACCAAGGGATCAAATTCAACAGTGTCAGAACTGTCCAGAAAGATCCACCACCTAGATAGTCATCACAACAATAATTCATGACACCACGCAAAACAACCAACGCTCAGTCCTGCTATTAAACGAAAAACCACGACTATCAATGCCATCTTGACATCCTCTACACCACAACCCACACATGCAACCACACCCTCCCTCATTACCATACTAGGGTCAATCTCTGCCAAGAACAACACCCCATTTCCTAACCCGAGCACCAAGAGATGGCGTGCCAGCGAAAAGGCCAGTGGCTAGAGCCCAAACTCGCATGCTAGACTGGTTCCCCACTCAAGGGAAACACAATTGTTGGTGGGAGGAGCCTTGCTTAGGCTCCACAATAACAATCAGAACCTGTTTTGGGCGAAGTCGCCACTAGAGCGTCAACACCAGCACCAAGTTGAGGCAGAGGCAGACTAACAACAAAAGATGCCAATGGATCGTCGAGCGGAGAACCACCATATTGAAATAGCGATCGCATGCGCCAATCAGAGAGGGAGACAAACAATAGAGCACGGGGCAACGCTGCAGCAGCCTAGAAGAACACCACATGGCCACATAAATCAATAGAGAGCCACCAAACGAAGGCTAAACTGGCAGATGAAAACATACAAAGCCTACAGGCGGGACATTGAGCCACCGCCACAGGGGAAGAAACAGATGATCTTAGAGCGATAGTCGACCAACCCATCGTAATTGGACTCGATGCTGTGCCCAGACCAAAGGATGATGACACCAACGACAGTTTAGAAAAACTAGGATAGCGCCGCGCTGCAAAAGCATGTTGGCCAATTGTTCAACATTATTATATATATATATATATATATATATATATATATACATATATTCAATTAAACGTGTGAGTTTTTTTCAAAGAAATGAGTATTATCCTCAACATAAAGTATCTGAGTTTATTTTAGATGAAGGAAGCGATCTATTATATACCCATCTAATTGATTGTAAATACGTTTAATATGGATTACTAATCTATGGTAAAATCAAGAGTTTCTTTCATGATTTTTTAAGATTAAATTTTATTTTATGCTTATGGGAAGGAGAAGATAAAAGAATACAGTGGCAAAATTGTTAAAACGAAAACAGATGGAGCGGGAGACTAAAGATAGAGAATTGGAGGCAACAATACCGAAAGAAACCGGAGGGAAAATTGAATTTTCAAATTACACGCGGCACGTTGTCATTGGATAATTGTCTATCACACGGATCGCCACTAGCTGAATGATCATCCGTCGATCAGACCGATGATCCAACGGTTGAACATTCTTTCAGCTTCCTGATCCCCGTCCTCCTTCATTTCCCCATGGATCTATAAATAACCAGATTGTTCACCCGAAATAAAAATCATCCACGAGCTCTGATCTTTCTGTACTTTCTCTCATTACTCTACTCTCAATTTCTCTCTGCATTTTCTCATGGAGACCGGAGCCGCCACCGGAGGAAAGATGAAGAAAGGAGCCGCCGGAAGGAAAGCCGGCGGGCCGAAGAAGAAGCCTGTTTCTCGCTCCGTCAAGGCCGGCCTTCAGTTCCCTGTTGGCCGTGTTGGTCGTTATCTCAAGAAGGGCCGGTACGCCCAGCGTCTCGGCACCGGAGCTCCGGTTTATCTCGCCGCCGTCCTCGAGTACCTCGCTGCTGAGGTTAGATCTGATTTCCTCTCTGTCAATTTCTCTTGCATCTATTGAGTTTTCCGGTGGATTTGTGAAATTAGGGTTTCTGATTTTTCTCTCTCTCTCTCTCTCTCTCCAGGTTTTGGAGCTTGCTGGTAATGCGGCAAGGGATAACAAGAAGAACAGGATTGTGCCGAGGCATGTTCTGTTGGCTGTGAGGAACGATGAGGAGCTTGGAAAGCTGCTCGCCGGAGTGACCATTGCTCATGGCGGAGTGTTGCCGAACATCAACCCGGTGCTGCTGCCGAAGAAGACTGGGAAGGCGGCCGAGGCTGAACCAAAATCCCCAAAGGCCACCAAGTCACCCAAGAAGGCTTGATTTCAGAAGAAATATCATGTACTTAGATAAGTAGTTTTTGATTTTCTGGGTTAATGGCGTGTTAGCTTTTCGAATTGGATTTGTGTAATTGGAATCTGAAAGTTGTTAAGAGCAATTCGAAATTGAAACTTGGTTATTAGAAGCATCCCAATGTTCAAGTGTTTTGGCTTCAATTTTATTCATGATTTGGTCGACGAATTAAGCGCCAGAAGTCTCAATCCAACTAAACGTAGATGTTTAGGCAAGATTTATGGGTGAATGTACTGTGAAATTGCAAGTTTTTGTTATTAAATTTGAAAAATATTTGTGGGGGAAGTAATTTTGGGAATTGGTCAAAGTTAAAATTGGAAACTTGGCGGGATTGGTTTAGTTTATGCAGGATTGAATCCTAATATTAACTTTGATCCAACTAAACTTGGCGGGATTGAATACTCATATTTTCTGAAGGGATGAAATTTTCATGCATGGTATCTGTGTTTAGGTTAGTGTTTTCTCGTCATTTCTGGAGGAGTCATATTTCTTAGATCACTGTTTTCTACTGGAGAGAGAAGTTTTCTTTCCACTTCTCTCTTTTCTGGGGGAATTCCTAGAGAGAAAAGGGTAATCTGCTGGGTTTTTTGCGGTGATTCTAGTGATTAAAGATCCTTCAAAATATGTCTTAGAACCTTGGCAAAACTCATCATGGGGATATGGGTAAGGAAACTTTTGTCTTCTCTTTTTCTCTCTTCATGAGAATAACTTATACCGAGGATGCTTTTCTGTCATCTTGGTATTTTGTGAGGATTCTTCTCTTTCAATTCTGATCTCCTGGCGAGTTGGTAGTGCATAAAAATTTATTTGTTCTGACCTCTGGTTTTCTAATTGCATAAGGGGAGTGAACTTATTCTGTTCTTTGGGTAAGTGGATTTCTGTGATATCCATATGATCATCCATTTGAAAAATTGTTTCTAACAGATCTGGATAGTTGATCTCTCTCATTCTTTTCCTGATTTCTTCTTTTGGTGATTCATGTTTCGTCATGTCCTCACTGTAAAAATTCTTGAGTAAGAAAGTCGGGTAATGAATTCTTTTCGCCATCAATATGTTCTATGTCTAAATCGAAGATAGTTAAAATGGACTGCCACCTTGCAAATATTTATTTTAATGGAAGATTTTTAACATCTTTGAGAATGACACTTTTAGCCGCTTTACAATCAGTTCGAATTAGAAATTTCTGATTTAGTAAGTCTTCTTCAAACTTTGTTACACAAAAGACGATTACCAAGATTTCCTTTTTTGTTGTGGCATAGTTCCACTAGGCCTCGTTCTATACTCCTGATGTAAATCTAACTAGTTTTTCTTTATTATCAACCTTTTATTTTAATATTCCTTCATAGCCCATTTCACTAGCATATGTTTCAATTATTTTAAATGCTTCTGGGATAGGAATGGTAGCACATGAGATTTCTTTGACTTTTATTTTTACAAGTCTGATAACTTGTGTTTGTTCTTTTCCCAATTTTTGAGGATTTTTCTTTAACCTATCAAACAAAGGTTTACAATCTTTAGTCACATCCTTGTAGAATTCAGAGACATAGTTAAGACTTCCTAAAAACCTCTGAAGTCGTTTCTTATCTTTTATCTCCTCAGAAAATTTTTCTGTAAAACTTATTGATCTATCAATTAGTTTTATGGTTCCTCTATATATCATATGTCCAAGAAATCGAAAATTTATTTGAAACAATTCTATCTTTTTTACCAAGACTACTAATCCCGTTTCTTCTACTATTTTCATGAATTTATTTAAGTGTTTCCAGTGTTGATCAATTGATTGAGAAAACACTAACACGTCATCAATGTAGACAATAGTAAAAGAGCTATATGGATTAAAGATCTCGTTCATAATCCTTTGAAATTTTTAGGGTGCATTCTTCAAGCCAAATGACATGACATTCCATTCATAATACCCAAAAGGAACGTTAAACCCTGTTTTATATTTATCTTTTTATTGGATTTTGATCTGGCAAAATACTGACTTCATGTCAAATTTTGATAATAGAGTGGCACTGTATAATCTTGAGAAAAGGTCTTTCTTATTAGGTATCAGATACATAATCCATTTTAGAATTTTGTTCAATGGTTTGTAATTAATCACTAACCTTGGGAGTCCCTTTTGTATTTTCGAGTTTTTGTTCAAAGGCTGAGCAACTCTATGGTGAAGAACTTTTTCTTATCAATCCTTTATCTAGGAGATCTTGAATTTTTTTTCTTACAATGGACTGTTAATTCTTCATTCATTTGAATGACCATTGAATTGGTAGAATTATTTTTCTCTTCAAATTTTACCTCATAAGGCAGATTGATAATGTTTATTTTTCTTTTCCAAAATGCATTGTGGATATCCGCACAGATTTTCTTATTCAAAATTTCTTTAAAAGTTTGAATCTGTTTCTGTAATTCTGGAGTCTTTATTTTATCTTCAACAGTTTTATGTTTGATATCTTCTTGAAGACTCATTAATATTTCTTATCATTGGAGACATCTACACGAGTCGATTTAAATCTCATTGGCATTATTTGCTTATTAGCTGCCGTGATATATCCCAATGTTTTTTCTAAATATTTATAAGGAATTAATCATTCTTTAATCACATTTCTATCTGCCCCTTAATGAATCAGTGCGACAGTCGTGATTTCAAATTATTTTTATGCCCGTATTGTGATTAGACTTGTGTATCTCTGATTCTGTATGTAATTAATTTCATTGATCTGGATCTGGAGGACTTTATTTTGTGAAGAAGTTTCAGCTGGTTCTTCTTCGAATTCTTCGAATACAACTTCTTTTTCTTTGTTCTTTAATTTTGCTTTAAGATCATAATTGTTTAGATCTTCAATTACATCTTCTTCTTGGGAATGTGTTTCCCAACCCTGGAGTTCTAGGATCTCAATCCTTTTCTTTAGATCTTTTACTTTACTCTTAACCAGATGAAGTTCTGCCTTTAGCTCTTTAATGGTTGACTCTTTATGGCTCATTTGAGTATGGTCTACTCTTTTTAATATTTAATTAAAACTGTAGACCTGAGGTTTATTTACTTCTTGCAAACTATTCTTCTTCTTTTCCCACTTGGGTTGGTCTTGGTAGACATTGGATGAATTTGTCTTTCCAAATTGTGGAATTACAATCTTCTCTTTCATAGACTCTTGAGAGAAAAGTATATTTATACCATTCTAGATTAGAAAGAGTTACATTTCAAGTTAAGCTAAAGTTCTCTATTTAATCTTTACTTAGTTTCTCCTGTTCCTATAAAATATAGGTAGATTGTTAATATTAACGTGTTAACTGCATCAGATTCTACCGTTCTAATAGTTTGATTTCCTAGTGCCACTTCTATTTCTTTTATAGCATTTCTAATTTCTTGTCTTGCTTGTTCTGAAAGATATTTATCCCACCAATTCCTTAACTGTCCAGTAAATCTTGAGATTATCATGTCCGCAATTTCCTGGTCAGTTGTCTCTCTGTTAATACTTTTAACAACTATCTCATACATTATCATGTGGTGAATTATCTGGGATATCTGGTATTCTGAAAGGCCATCAATATTTCATTTCCTAATTTCATCTCCTCTATAGGCAGCAAATGAATCAGATTGCCAATAATTTGTGTACCTAATATTTACTAGAGATGGTTTATTAGTGTATGGATGTGAGACATTCCAAACTTTTGATGGTCCCCCTCTTTCCATCTTAATTCTATTAACCTCAGGAGTTCTGTGATGATACTTGTTATCTTCTTGAAGGGGTTTTTCAGTAATAACATTAAGTTCGGGTCCCTTTTGTTTTTCATCTTTGATAGTAAGTTTTCCTACTTCTTCAACTAATTCTTTCATTCTATTATCATTCATTCTTCCTAATTTGAATGTTGGAAGGCTAGAAGGAAGGCGGATTAGTGGTTTAGAAATACTGGGTTTCTGTCGGATGAGGGACCTTGAAGTACTAGGTTTAGTACTAATGATTTGTTCTGTTCTTTTAGTTTCTTCTATTCTACACATCTCTGTACACGTCTGTCTTCCTATCGATTGTAGATATAGATTTGTTTAATTATTCTGTTCAATTAAAGATTGAAGATATTTCATTTCTGCTTGCTTAGAACTGTTTTCTTTGTTAACCGTTTTAAAAGGTGAAGCAATTGTTTGTTCTCCTAAAATGATTATCTTAGAGGGAGGATGTGCCGTAGTTATTTCTTTGATTTCTTCTCATTCTTTAACATTATAGGTATTCCATATTTCTTCTAAAGCAGACAATGTTGTTTCGTCATTTAGAATCATTGTTGGGATAAACCACTCAAAGAATTTTAGGTTTGTCCTAGTCTCACGAATTTTCTTATACCAAAGCTGTTGTATTCCTTTTCTATCATGTTTGGTATAGTTGTCTGATAACCATTTTCTTTTTGTTCCATTTTTTGCAGACCCAAATTCATTTCTGAGACCTTCATAGTCTATATTGAATGGTTCTCTTAACATATTTATATCAAAGTCTGAAAAACTAACTCTATAATCTTTAATGGATTTCGATGGTTGGCCAGGTTCAACTTTGACTGGGTCAATTTTATACACAAGATGAGACATTTGTTCTGTTGATTGTCTTACTCCTCTAATGTATTTTTCATATTCTGTTTCTCGCATGTGTGAACATGATACCCGAGATGGTACTCTTGGGGATTTTTCTGAGAAATTGATTATTCTGGTTATCATATTTTTACTAAATTTAATTTCAATTTCTCCATTTTCATATTCTATAATTCTATCTACTTTTGTTGTCCTTAGTGGTTTGATCGGTTTCTCATTTTGCATTATCCATTTATCAGGTAAACGAATATCACTTTATTTTATCGATTTTAGAATAACCACAATAGTTTTCTCAACACTAGCTTGGATTAAAAGAGTTTCTCCATTTGTATCAAATTCTAGAGCTTTTGGCACTATTTGTATTGTCATTACATTGTAATATATTCTGTATACAATGGCTAAATTCTGATATCCATGTAACATATCAAAGCCTGATGTGAAAATATTTTTAGTTAAGACTTTCATGATATTGAGATCTTTTAGAGAAACTGTGATGTTTGGATGACAATTAAAGTATATTGGATCATCACAGAGATTTGATTTTACCATTCCTAAGAGAGAATCAATGAATTTGTTATGCTTGTGGTCTCTTAGGGCAATGACTACGGAAGTGTTTAACTCATTTATGGTTAAAGGTTTTAAAGTAATTTGAACTAATCCAAAGTGTAGATAGTTTTAATGATTATCGAGATGATCTTCTATGATGTATTTGGATAATAGTTAAAACTTATGATTGTCTTCCATAATTGACACAGTTCTTTCCACCGTTTTGATGAAGTATGTGGTTCTTAATTCGAAAGTCTCTTTTTGATAGACGTCGAATTTGTTAACTTTTGGGATATTCTAATTTCCTATTTTTTTTCCTATATCATGAATAATTATTTATTGGGTATGTTTTACTCTTTTTTTTTTCTTTCGATTCTTCTTCTTCATGTCTCTTAGAAACAGTTCTGGTTAAACCTTTAAATATTTCAGTCATGGATTCACATAGTTGGTTTCAAGATTTTAATTATTATCTGTCAATAACTTTTATTCCTTCTTACCGCCCCTTGGGTCTTACTGAAGAAACGTGACTTTGGTGACAACCAACAAAATTTTGTAAACCAGTGTGTAAATCTTCTAGACTTAGAAGTTTTAAAAACTATAAAAGAATTAACTTCTCGATTGAAATAAAACTTGTTAGAATTTTGAGGTAAAAGAGAAAGAAGCTTAAAATTTTACGGAAAAGGAGAGAAAACAATGAATATTCTTTCAGATTCTGTTTTAGGACTGAAACGTTAATTCTGCAAAGAAAAATGACTCATTTGTTAAAATGACCAAACTTTTAGGACTTTATCGTTAGTTCCGTAAAGCTTTAGGACTCAATCGTTAACTCGAATACTTATAGGACTCTATGATTAAAAGTCTGTAACTTATAGGACTCTTATTGCATTTATCCCCAAAGTTGGGCTTTGTTTCCCTTGGTTGTTGTCTCTCTTGTCCAATCTTTGCCCTTAACAAAGTTGGGTTTTGTTTCCCTATGGTTCAGACCGCTGATGCTTCCGGTGGTGCTTGTTTCGGCAACGCTGGGTTATGTGCGGAGGTCATTGGTACCTCCGTTTGAAGACACGTCGACTGCGCTTGCTGCTCAAATCATGCCGGAAAGGCCCTATGGGTCGCGGTGCTGGAACATGGAGCACATCCGTTCTCTTTCCGCCTCGGTTGGCTACGATTGCAGTTCCCCGTCATCTCGTGCTCCCTCGTTCTTGTGCAACCTGATTTCTTCTCAATTCAATGATGGAAGTGAGCGACAATCTGGTTGAAATCCTAACCGTCGGTGCCTCAGTTTCCCATGTTTATGTGGGTCGAGTACTGGTTTTGCGCCTCCGGCACTTGTCCTCGCCATGGCTTTTAATCCGTTTGCCACAACATTTGGCTTCGCCGAGGCGGTCGCTCGAAATTTTGTGCGGCAGGGGAACTTCCTATCTCACCCAGACACGTTCACTCATCACGTATCCTGTTTGGTTCCGTAGTAGGTTACTTTTAATTCTGTTTTATCTTTTGGACTTTAGTTGGTTCTACTTGGTTTAGAGTTTGGTTGGGTTGTCTTGTTGGTTTGACAGCTTTGCTCCTGGGTGCACGAGCACAATGAGACGATATTTGGTTCTATGAGAACCCTTGTGGTGTGCGTCATTCGAGATTGCAGATCTATGTTACTTCGTAGTAACTCTATTTGCGTGTCTTTGGCCTTCTATTGGCTTTTTATGGTAGTGATGATGTTGTTGTTCTTCTTTTACCCCTCTCTTTTGGTTTTTCAGTCTCCTGTTTAGGCTCTAGATCGTTGGTTTGTTTGTGTTTCATCGTTCTTGGTTATTGACTCTGCCTTATACTCCCTCCGTGCGTAAAAAAAATGCATCGTTTGACTTTGTTGTTTCAATATTTAGTGTTTAACCCGATTTTTAATTTCTGATAAACAATATAAAAAATTTAAGAATTTTTTTTATAGAAAATTTGGATATCAAATTACGGTTCCCAGATGATTTTTTTAGTTTTCAATATCTATAAATACATGAAAATAAATCATAGATTAGATACAGTAAAACTGTCAAAATAAATGATACAGACTTTTGCGGACGGAGTGAAGTATTATTTTTTTCATTTTTTTCTCAAACCTACATGCCACATAGAAAACAATAAAAAACTGCTATTAGGTTAGTACTATATGCTACTGTAATTAAAATTTGGTTTAGGATAGAGTGGACACCCCTTAAAGTGCTCTAAAATGTGCACCCTTATCTATAATCATAATTATTGCACAAAACCGCACAAAACCACCTGAACTTAATGATGATTCAGTTATTCGTGGGTTGGCCGTGCTTTCGACGGTTCTGACGCCAAATACGGCACGTCCGGATGGGTGCTCGCCCACCCAACACCCACCAATCATCGATCTACTATCCTCCGGCGATTATGTTTACCGGTGGCCGGATGTTGGTCGGCGAGAGTAACCGGCGGCAGACGTATTACAACTTCACCGACGTTGTTTTCCCGATGGATCTCAACTTCGAAGCTTTTCGTCCTCCATAGTTATCGAGATCCTACATGTCGTTTAGGTCATACCTAGAGTTCGTGCAGTGGCGGATCCGTGAATTTTTGAAAGGGGGTCCATTTTCTTGTTTAAACATGTAGTATTATGAAATATAAGAGATTAATTACAATTTAAGAAATGTAAACAATATTATATAATCCTCCAGTAATAAATAATTGAACGATTTAATTGAGTGTTTGAATTAAAATCGATATACGATATTGTGAGTTTTGACATAATTATTCTTGAATGAAAATTCTGGAAAAAAAAAAATGAAACATAAAAAGTAAATGTAAAGTGATAATATTTTAGTAACTTTGAGAGTAAACTTATTCATGTTCATTAAAGTGAACTTTTTTAGACAACCTAAAATGAAATGTGTGCAATTTTCTAGAGATTCGTCACACGTGAAGTGAGAATATTTTTAAGACAAATGGACCATTTTCAGGAAATGTATATTTCATTCAACCCTGAAAATTGCTCAAAGTTTTTGTTAAGATAGATTTATAATTGATTTGGTCCCTAACTTTTCATATTTTTAATATTTAGAATCTTATGTTTATATTACACTCTATATAAGTCATCAAAAGTTTCATAGAACTTTATACCATATAAGTGCAAAAGTAAACTTTGTGCTAAAATGTTAAAAATATAAAAGTATAATGACTAAACTATAGTTCTTGCAAAACAAACTTTATATTAATACTAACCAATGAAGTGATCCATTTTGTATATTTTAAAGTAAAAATAATTCATTTTTTTTATCATTTAATATCTAATTTAAAATATAAAAAAATAATATAATTTTAAAAAAGGGTCCAACTAATAAATTATGCACCATATATACATAATTTTAGGAAACAATGGGGGGTGTATGGACGCCTCTTTGCATAAGGTAGGTCCGCTTATGAGTCCATGGCAGTAGAGCTCCGCCGGAGATGCGTTGGCCGTCGTCGTCGCGATTTTATCGTGGAGAAGAAGATCTGAAGCTGAACAAAGTTATTTTGTTTAATGATGCGCCTACGTACTTTAATGATGCACCCTCGACTTATTATGATGCACCTGGTTATAAAAATCATGTAACCATAAATTGAATTCAAATTGTATTGAGGTGGATCATAATTTATTCTGATATCATCAAATAGTTTCGCGGGCGCATCCTTATGTTTTCCGAGCGCATCATTTTGTGCTCAAGGCACATCATTCTTTTATTTATTTATTTATATTTTTATCATCAATTAATATCTGTAACGCTTCATTATTCCTCTAAAACACACCATTATGTGTTAAATGCACATCATTTGTTTTTATTTTTATGGACTATTTGGTTTAAATCTCACAGATGCATCATCTTTTTTATTACGGTGCATCATACTATTTCGTGGACGCATTATAATTTTCTACATCTTTATTAGTAATAACGTGGACTCTTGGGTTAAATCATAATGGTGCATCATCTTTATTATAACGGTACAACATATTGTTTCTTGGGCGCATCATAATTGTTCTTTGCTAGTAATAATGTGGACTACTTGGTTTACATTATTATGGTGCATCATCTTCATTGTAACGGTGCATCATATTGTCTCGTGGGCGCATCATAACTTTCTACATCTTTGTTCATAATAATGTTGACTATTTGGTTTAAATCTCAATGATGCATCGTCTTTATTATAACGATGCATCATACGGTCT
>JBBYHH010153935.1:0-14099 GCA_038382905.1 Daphne laureola | reverse complement strand
TTTTACAGAACTTTTCTAGTTCCTCATTCATATGAATAGATCTGGATCGAGTAGGAATACTCTTTTCATCAAAGTCTATATATATATATATATGTAGATGTCGTCGTCATAACAAAAAGATAATCCTATATTCCACTTCTTTTGACATGGGGTAACGATTGGGAGTTACTTTTCTGATTTCGAAGAAAACGCGTATTAACGTAAATGGTTTTGTCTTTAATGTGGTCATTACGAATAATAATTACTAATTAGAAACGGTTAAAAACGTTTGGGTCCTAGCTAATTAACTAAACAAAATTAATACTAATACAATTTGTTGACTGCCGATTACTAACTACCCAAGACTTGAAAGAAAGATCATTAAGGCGACCGACCAACACATTTCTTAATTTATATCCTAATTTATATTTAAGGTATCAAATGATAATGTAATTTATTTACTACTTTTCCATGTCTTAGGATAAAATATTCTCACTTTTCATTTTTTTTACAGGTTTATTAGCTCTTCCGCGTACTGGCCGTGTATTAGTTTCTTCTTTCACTTTTACTGTAGAGTGAGATAAGTCTTGTGAAAGTCAAAACTAACATGTAAGCACAATAAGATCATGAAGAACAAGTAATTAACAGGAAAAAAAACAGTTATTTAGTTAGTTGACCAGCTACTAGTTAACAAATGCTTATTAATACCCTAAAAACACCAAGGAATTGTCCCATCAAATAACAAAAAAAACACCCTTATTACCTTTTTACAAAAATGTATACTTTTTTTTTTTTTTTTTTTAATATTTACAAAAATGTATCCTTAGCCGATAGACTTGCATGCACTAGTTACATTTATTAATAAAAAAAAAAAAAAAAAAAAAAAAGGTGTATTGACGTTTTTCGATTGCATTACATACATTCCAAGTCAATGTTATTTTTTTTTTCTCCATAAATTAAATCGGAATTCCTTTCAAAATGCACATTGAACCTTAACTTTTTTATGCATTGGGAGATAGACTTGCACTAGTTACATTAAAAATAAATGAATAAAATCATGTATTTAAGTTTTTCAATTGTATCACATATATATACATTCCAAGTTAATGTTGCTTTTTTTTTTTCCGGGTCCATAAATTAAATTGGAATTCCACTCAAAATGCACATTGAACCTTAATTTTTTGATGCATTGGGCTTGTCGCGTGTGAATCGGGCCTTCTTTGAGAACACAAGTATGTGGAGTAAAACAAAAGAAAATGTTGGGCCCTGTGGGGCTGTGTTTATTCAAGAACGTTAAGCAAGTGAAATGGCCCATTCTGTTTAGCCACCAGCACGGTCCAAGAAACGTTGGGCCTGGTTTGATACGGGCTGGATCCATACCTTGACAGGCTGAGAACGATTGTTTACATTTTGAAGAATAAAAAAATATTTACGATTATCTTTTAATAATTAATTGTAACTGTTTGATCTTAACCATTAAAAAAAATCATCCAAAACAGTACAGTTAACTGAAACAGTATTCTCAAACACAACATCTACAGTATAAAAGTATACTACAGTATTATTGGAAAATAAATAAATAAATAAATAAATGATTGGTGGGATGAGATGAGATGAGAAGCAGACAAGTGGAGGGTGAGGATGCATTAATTTGGTGACTGTTGAATTGACTTTTCTGGTCCTTAAGTTGGAAGTTTCTTAGTTTCAATAGATAATTTTCTCTTTGGTTCGTTTGGAAATAATTGTCTTAAATAACTGTAACGTTTTAAATAATTTTTTAATAATTATAATTAAATAATTATAATTAATTATAAAAAATTATTTATAAATAATTTTTAAAATATAAAAATTATTTTTAAAAGATTATTGTCAAATATATCTCATTAGAGAGTTAATTGAGCAATCATACATTATTAGGTAAGATGAAGCATAGAGGGTTATGCTTATGGACCTAGTTGGAATGAGAGTCATTTTCCATTCGTACGGCCCAGAAAAGTGAATACCTCTCTCTGTTTCTGGGCCTCACTCTCACATTTCCCTTTCAAGTACTATGTGCTTCATGAATAATTTCATCAATAAATTCATTAAATCAAAAAGTAATTTCCCAAATCAAAAAGTGAAAAATGTATTTTGATTAATTGATGAGATATATCTTAAATAGAGTAATTTGAGAAAAAAAGTAATTTGATAGAAAATTGATGGATTAAATTTGTTAAATGTGAGATTTAGAAAGTTTTGTTGAACTTACCCCTTCTCATATGTACTCCTTCCATTCCTTTTTAATAATTACGTTTCTTTTTTAATATTTAATTTATATATTTTTTTTAATATTTTAATATATAAAATTAAATAAAATATATACATAAAATAAATTAATATGTCTCATTTCTAAAAATATTTTTTTTAATATTTTTTAAAAATTTGTTTTTAATAAAAAATTAAATTAAATAAAAATTTAAAAATCAAACGTAATAATTAAATAAAGAATAATCATCCACTTATAATTGCCCCAACAAGCCCTCCTACTTTTCTTATCTTTTCAGCATCCTAAAATCTGCCATGTAGGAGCTCGTATGTGCTTGTCACATGACACGCTGGCCATTTTACAAACACAAGTTTTATCTTAAAATATTATTCTTTTTCGTCTTAAAAGTAATAAAATATTTATTTTTTAGTATTTAATTTATAATTATTTTTTTAATTATTTTAAAATTTAAATTTAAATTTTTTATATATAAATAAAAAATTTATATATCTATTTTAAAAATATATTTTATTTACATTTTTTTTAATTTTAAATAATATAAATAAATTAAAGTTAAATAAATATTAAAAATTAAATATTTTATTATTTTTTAAAGGGAGGGATTAGTATTATTATTATTTACGATTTGATTAAACGGAAATTGGATCAGTGGCGTTGCAGAAGCGAGGTGAGATGATGATGTAACTTTCACATTATACTATATATGGAGTACATTTTATACTGTTCAATGAACAGTATTTCGTTTGTCTTTTTTTGGGGGGTGCACTTTGTATCATTTTAGTTCATTTGTCTTTTTTTTTTTTAAATCATTTTTTTTCATAATTTCGTTTTTGTTTTTCCCATTCTTTAAAAGTTAACTATCTTATTATCTTTGTATTTTTTATTATTTGCACCTTAACGTCAAATATTGTTATTGTTTAAGTATATGATTACAGTGACTTCTTTATGTCTCTTTAAGGATAAAAATAGACACTTATGTAATATTTTATATTTTTTATTTCCTGTTTCGACTGTATTTTATTGTTATCCACGTCGAACATGATATTTTTCTGATGAGTCCCGTTCTGTTTATTAAAATGAACTGTAATTTATTTCATTTTCTTTGTTTTTTCTTTATCAGTTTTCATTTTTAGTTCCTTTTTATTCTATTTTTTAAAAGATAATGTTATATATATATTTTTTAAAGCAACAACTTAGTTTATTAGATGATAATTATAAAATTTTAATTCACCAAATTTTATTCGAGAAGAGGGCGACATCACCCAAGATAGATGCTCCCATCACGATCCTAAGTCCTTGCAAACACTCTCTAATAACAACCTGCATAGGCAGGAGGAAATTGACGAAGATTGAGAAAGGAACATGACCGAACATCCAGAAGGAAGCAACTAAACAAGGACCACACGCCTCATTCTCGACTCACTTACTTGATTCGCTACGGTGATGTGACCAGGAGTAAAGAACCAAGAAGAAACCCCTCGGGATTCCCCATACAACCATTGCGGTCCAACCATAGAGGTGGAGAATACCGCTTATGTTTAGAGTGACCAACAAAAATACACCAAAAGAAGATTACACAGCCTTAAGGCCCCCATATATCCCCAAATTCCCTATATATCTGATTCTCCTCGATTTTATCCGGTCACCAAGGTTTTGCTCTTCTCATCTTTCTTTGATATTCGCTAACCCTCACCGTTTAACATCTGAGAGCACAAAAGAGAGGTTATAAGCCCAGTACATGTTGTTTCCTCCCCTCATCCATTTGTCGTGTGTAACGATTCCAGGAGGGCCATGGCCTTTTCACCATTCAACTTTGGTTGGAAATCCACAGATGAGACAGTACTTGTATTTCATCAAAAATTGTAGATAGATTCCAAGTACTTCCTTTCATCACAAAGTTGTTAAGGGCACGCCATATTGCCCACGCCGAAACCATGAGAATGGCTAACCAAATTTTTCTCGCTCTAGAAGGTACTTGCAAGATAAAGCCACCAGAAGCAATTTCGGATAGGTGATGAAGACATCTCGCAACTTTTATCTTTTTTGTTTTTTGAGAAAGCGACTATATATTATTTATTTAGAACAAATAATATAAGTCAAGATTGTCCAAACAAAAATTCATAATAGTCAGACAAAGAAAACCAAAACATCCAGCCCTAGAGCGATGAAAAGAAACAACACCTAAAGAGTAGAACCATCAACCCATAGTATGGGGGAGCAACCATCTCAGAGCAGGCAAACATCATCCCGCAAAGCCAGAAGGCTTGAAAGCAACAAATAGTATCATGGCAATGATATAAAGATCCTCGATGTCGAGGCGCACCAAATTAGATGCACATGAGTTAAGCGCCAGCTTGCCATGAAGGTGCACAAAAAAAAAAAAAACACCTATCCAGAGATAAAGAGTCCACACGCACATGCAAGCAGCAATCCAGTCTAGATAAAAAAATAAAGGAAACATGAAAGGTAATAGTCTAACTAGAAATATAAGAAAGAACCTAAATCCATAAGAAGATGAGGAGAAACCGGGTTTAGGGTCAACTCCCCACCTGAGCACGGGTGTCAATGCTCCTGGCAGAGCAGGAAGTCCCCCTGCCCTGCCAAACTCAGACCCAATTGTGCCAAAACCTTCACCAACTACCCCAAACTGAGGACCATCTCCAGTTAATCCCCCTCACCCACTCCGATTCGATACAACCCACCCCGGCCGATATGAGATGAGCCCAGATTCCGGTTTGTCACTATGAACCCGTCCGACGGAACTAGCACATCCTCACGGCCCAAACTGCCGTGCCTCCACCCAAACCCCGAGGCAGTGTACCAACCACCTCCATGTGGCAGCACCAACAAGCCTATTGGCGTGGTGGACTCGGTGGCCACAGCAGAGCCAGGGAGCAGCTTCGTTGGCGGCGCAAAACATGAAATCGGCGGCGCGAGTCGCGAGCACTTGCGAGAGATCATGATGAGAAATCTGAATCGCGGCAGCCCATGCGCGAGAGGTTGCCCGAGTCGCTGCAAAAGGTCCGAGTTTCAGGGGCACCAGAGGGAATCCGTGCTCGACGCCATCATCGGGAGCAGCACGCCTGGGTTGGGAGTGACGACGCGAGTAGGATACTAGGGTTTTTTAGCACAAGGTGTAAAAGTTGCAGCTTCTATCTTTTATATTACACATCAACCCTCATGTTTACGGATGTTAAATCTAACTTAACTCTTCCTACCAATTGTTGAAATAATTACACATACATGCACCATAAATACATGCACCATAAATATTTCACAAGAGAATTATATTGATTGATTCGACAAAACCTTAACATCCTATTTTTTTCATTAGACCTTAACATCTTAGTTACTTATCATAAAAAAAAATTATATTGCAAACTTAAAATGTCTAATATAATTTGTCTCATGATATTTGTTTATTAATTATTATATTAGGAACCCGTAACATAGTGTAGGCACGAGTTTTTTTCACCATCATCACAAAATATAAGTTTTGTTTTAATATCAAAATTTTAATTATTTCATTTTATTTTAAAAACAGTCTCTCAATTTCATATATTTAATTCTTTATACATATTGCATCATACATCCCCATATTTATTGAGATTTTCCAAAAATAATTACAGGTTAGAGTTTTGGGGACCAAAATACTACTCCATTCGTCTCTAAGTAAATAATGTGTATTTCTTTTTAGGATATCCCTGAAAAATTAGTGTATTTTTTTTTTAAAAACTTTAATTTAGTTGTTTTACTCAAATACCTCTAACATTCCATCATCTATTATTATAATTTTTTTCTAAATTTATTTTGAGAGATGACGAGTGCTAATGACGGAGGTGTTTTTAATAATTTTTTTTCTTCTTAAATACATCATTTATTTAGAGATAGAGAGGATATATTACAATTGGAATTAAACCGGATGCGAAGTGCGGGTATATGGTTGCTCGTTTCAACTCATTGATTGAATTGAGAGACGGTACAAAAACATGCTTACATTCAAAAGTTATTTAGAGATAGTAGAACATTTGATTTTCATATTAATGTTACTTTAGATTATCGATATTATTACCATTTAAAATATATTAGGGTGTGTTGTTTTGGTGATAATTTGGTGAAGGAAATACAAAGTTTTTTATATTTATGTGAAATATATGAGGGGAAAAGACAAGACCAATGATTGATTTTTATTTTATTTGATTATGGAAATAATACACCCTCAATAAGATTATGTTTTATTTTATTTTATTATGCAAATAATACACCCTCAATAAAATTATGTTCATAAGTTAGAAGTATCAAAGTATCATTTGTTTGGAAGAAAATCTTACATTTATATTTCAAAGTTAAAAATATGAAATAACAGATTACATATTGCAAACCAAGTGTTTTGAAAAAAGAAAGGATTAGAGAGTGAATTTTCTTAATTAACTTTATTAAAAACGGAAATTATTCTAAATTTAAATCTAAATCTCCCAGTAGCAATCTACCAGTAATTGCAAGATAGTTGGAAGTTTACCATAAATCAAGATAGTTGTATTAATTAACTCCCTTGTCTTATGACATGAAAAAAGGAATGAGTGATTTAGTGAAGTTCTTATTTATGTCCGGATATATATATACCCACTAATAGAAATAATTAAAATGAAATATTTTGTTAGTGAGAATTTAAAACTTGTATTAACGTCTGGAACTGAAATTAATATGAGATGTCTGAAATTAATATGGGAAGTCTGAAACTAAATATTATTTTAAAGAATATCACAGACTTATGTCTAAAATCAATATGTGTATTTTATGTACTCATATAATACGTCTACAATTGAAACAATATGCATATCAATCCAAATTTTTTTTTTTTTATAACTTTCATTTATAAATTTTTGTAGCAATTGACTTTCACACACATATTTTGTTAATTTTATTACTATATAAAATTCATAAATAATACTTAAAACTTATATATAACGTCAAAAGTTAATGCGAATCCTCTGAAACTAAATATTATTTTTAAGAATCTCACATATTTAATTCTAAAATCAATATAGTTTGTATTTTATTTACTCATGATAAGTCTGAAATTACAATAGTATGATCAATATCAAACCAACTTCATTTATTTAATTTTACATATTTAAATGTTCAAAAGAAGTAACTTTCGGAAACATATTTTGTTAATTTTATAATGTCTAAAAACCTATATGTAATATTTGAAACTCATATATAATGTTTGAAATCAATATAAGAAATCTGAAACTCAAGACAACTAACAGATATTAACATTCGTTAGGTGGGCATATATATATATATATATATATGTTGGAGCATACACACTCATCCCTCATGATTTAAGCCTTGAGAATGAAGCAAAACCAAATTGCAATTTTTGGCATGTTAATTAAGCAACAACCAATTAAAGAACTCATTCACTATGAATTAAAGCATGAGAGAAAGGTGCAAGGAAGAAGAAAAAACAAAGTGATAAAGCTGTCATAAAAGTGATTCCACCCTTGCCTGCTTAGGAAAGTGATAGTAGACAATAGGGGTGTGTTCTAATAAAAAACCATTAAAAAATTCATCTTAATTAAATTCTCTAATCTTTAATCTTCAAATAGTATTTCAATTCAATTTTGGAAAAATTCAAAATTTGTTTCATCAAAAGAACACAAAGGAAATCTCCATGGCACTGATTGATTCCTGAGATTGGCTGTTGCAATTGGAAAATTGTGTTAACAAATTGACGTTTCTTCTTTGAATTTGATTGTTCTTGTCCAATTGCATATTACACGTACCGACACATAGAAAAGCATAAAAGAAAGGTAAAATGAGAAGAAAAGGGGAAATTGCTGAAACAAGCCTCTTCCTTTTTCCTCCTTGTACAATTCTACCCCACACCATCGAGAAGAGGAATGCCACTACCCACAAAATGCATGCTGTGCTCAGATGAAATAATCTCAAGAGAAGAGAAGGTGAAAACTCAGATGTTTGTATCAGACCTATATACAGGTAAAATGGAGGAAAGAAAAAAGAAAGAAAGCTTCTATTTTGAATTTTGATGAGAAAACACACTCACCGTTTTTTGAATACAATCTCTTGTTGCTGGATCAGGACTGCAATATATTCCCATACAGAGCTGTGAGTCTCTGGATGTCAGGATTTGGCAGATTTTGTTGTGTGTGAGGCCAAATGCCGTTCGAGAATTGGGCCAGCAGATTATTGGTTTCCGATTTCATTTCACTGAACAAAGATGGCTGGCTCTGGTTCTGCAAATTGGTGGATGCAAGTAACGAGTTGTGGTGATGATAGATGGATGATTCTGGCCATTTGGGTTCTTCAGATTGTGTTTCCAGGAAATGGATTTGAGCTTCTTTCTCTGGTGTGCTACAATCCCCAGTCAATCCCCAGGAAAAGCCGCTGTTTTCGAAGAAGGAGCTGTTGCTCTGCAGTTCCGCGCTGCTGCCGCTGCTGCTACTGCTGGTGGTGGTGGTTGTGTTGTTGTTGTTATTAGACCCGTAAGGCCCCCATAATTGGGAAGCAAAAGGAGCCATTGCTGATTGATTGTCTGTGGAGATGGTGACAGTAGAGAGAACTGAGCTGGTAAGTGAAGGGAAAAAGGAGGATATGGTGGAATTTGAAGAGAAGTCAGAGGTGCACCCCATGTGTTTGTTGTTTTGCGTGAACCAAAGACTGGGACTTGTTGTGCCTGCTGAGAGCCTGGAATTAGAAGAGTAGTTGTTCAAGGACTCGTGGGGAAATTGCACCATCAAATCAGAAGACTGGCTGCTGCTCGCAAGTTTGTCTAGGAAAAAGTCTCTGCTGGGTGTGCAAGTCATCAGCTTTGAATGGGTGGAATTGGTGATTGCCTTGGAGCTGGAAGGAGAACCCTCCATTTCCAAGTGACAGGCCTGTGAAGGAGATGGCCTGATATGCTCGTAGAAGATGGTTCCGGGTTCGGCCAGCTGGAAGTTGGTCAGTTGGGTGGGTGAGGGTGTGGGTGAGGGAGAAGGTTGGGCCTGCTGCTGGCTCTTGGTGTCTTCTTCTCCATTCTCAACTTCAGAGAGAAGTTTGTGGGTCACAGGGTCAATACCACTTTGCCTCAGTTTTTTCTTTAAGCAAGAGTTCCACAGATTCTTTATTTCGTTGTCGGTTCTTCCAGGCAATTGCGCAGCGATTTGGGACCATCTGAAAGGAAAAGCAAAAGTTGTTTATTAGGACTGAAAAAGACTCAAAAGAAAGGCAGCTAAGTGTGGAGTGATTGGAGTTGCAAATATTTTTTTCCCAACCTATTCCCCAGAACAGCATGAAGTTCAATGATGAGATTTTCTTCTTCTTGTGAGAATGTGCCTCTCTTCAAGTCAGGCCTCAGGTAATTGATCCACCTCAATCTGCAACTCTTCCCACACCTCTGTAAACCTGAAAATAATTTTCATTTTCAAATCACTCATGCATAAAAATCCTTTCTTTTTCTTTCTTTTTTTTGGTACTGGGAATATGGGATTTGGTTGAAGAATAGTAAATTAAGGAAGGTGGAGAAATTAAAAGGTACTTTCTTTTCTCCCCCATATATTACCAGCTTGCTTGGGAACAGAACTCCAGCAACCATGGCCATACTTGGTGATATGTCTCAAAAGCTTCTCATCCTCTTCAGGTGACCAGAGCCCTTTCCTCAGTTTCTGCTTGTAGCAGCAAGAGTGTCTCCCCATTTTGAGTAACAGTAATAAAAAAGAAATAGAAAACCAAGGAGAAGGAGACTCAACTCAACCCACCCAGGTGCTGTAATGGGGGCAGAAACTAGAAAGATCTTTTCCAAAAACAGTAAAATTTTGGTGAATCCTAGGTGAAAAAACTGTCAGAACATGAATGAGATGTTATTGTTGGTTCTCATGTCGCAATTGTGTGTGTGCCTGTGTATTTGGGATTCTATTGAATGCTTTGGTGGAAAAAGATGTAAGGTTTTGATGGGGAGGCTAGAAAATGAAGTAGCATCTGAGATAGGGAGTTGATTTAATATAACAGGAGGCTTACCAGAGAGAAAAGTCACACTCAATAATTTCTCTCTCTTTCTTTTGTTTCTCTCTTCTTCTTTTCCCACCCCCCACCCCCAAAGAAATAAAAAAAGATATTGTGTAGTATGAATTTTCTATTCTGTTATCCTGAGTTTGTATGTCTCCCTGAAAGTTTATGTCTTGTACAGGAATGGTGGGGCATTTCCTCTGATATTATATTGACAAGAAAAGGCAGAAACATGAGGTTTGAAAATTACCCATGCTTTTCACTCAAGTCACTGATACCAAAAAGAATTCATTTGAAGTGAAAAAGAATGACAACAGCTCATCTCCTTGCATTGGACAAGTTGGAAAAAAGTGAGATATCTCATTCCTTACTTCTGTTCTTACTAATGTTAAACTTACTAAAATAGTTGCACGTCATTCAAATATACAGTACCCGTTTTCTGCGGAGGATTCGTTGTAGAGGTCTAAAGTGTGACAATTTAGATCCCCATTTTAAGATATCATTATGTGTTATTGACACATTTTGGGTCCAAAAAGAGGTCTTGTAAGAGTCCCGCGCGGACGGACTCGGTACTGTATATTAGAAAATCCTAACAGTACATGGTAAATTTTAACCAAAGGTTGAGAATAATGTAATGTTGATATGCTCTATATTCTAAGCAGTTAAATAATTAGTTCTCAGAAATGAATAATACTTGATGATAATCTGTCATTAATTTTGCTTCTAATTTCATACAGTAATCACTAACAGTCGGCTAATCATGTAGTGAGAGGACTGAAACGGTGTAGTGGAGAACAAAAAGGGGAGAAAAGATGAGAGTAAAACAGTTGATGGTTTTTGTGGAGAACAAGAGAGTCTTTTGTGTCCGGTTTCAGCTTGCATTTCTTGTAAATCATCATCACTTTGAAAAGGCATCATCATTACGTGGAACCAGCGAATTGATTTTTTTTTTTTCTTTTGGGTCATTTTCTAAGAATTTAAGGCCAAAAAACTTACCATTTCTGCAAAATTCCCACTCACAGTCTCCATTTCCTCACTCCACCAGATTTCCCATTCTTCACCATTATTATTTCCATACCATTTCCTTAGAAGATGAGAAGCAATTTTTGTTTTTCTGGTATGTCAAGTTCAAATTATTCTGTTACTTCATCCACACGGCAACCACTACAAATAGAAGAGTGATGTTAACTACCTCATTTGATTTATCCTTAAATTTTGGTTGGATTGCACATCAGTGCCCTAATTAGTAGCATCCTTAAAAAAGTAATAAGCTCCATAACAATTGTACGGTCTGTATTAACTTCCTTCTCAGTTCATAGTTTTCAATTACTATATATAACTATCTTTATTTTATCATATAAGCTGGAATTTCCTTAAACTTCAATGAATTTCAGAAATCTGTTGAATATAAATAATTAATCCTGATTCACGCAACTGGAAAAATGCTCCAAGGTAGAGAGAAATATTTTTACACTCAAACAAAAGTGTACAAACCTAAAATGTGACTCCATATACATGTATTGTGGGTAAACCATGGTTTTAAAAATCGAACCGCAAAATTACTAGTTCAATGTTCAATCGGTTCAATCAATTGAGCCAGTGGTCGGATTGTTATTTTTAAAAGTTATATTTAATAAATACTTATATAATAGAGTTACCATAAAAAATCATTTAAACATAATAATCCATATTTTTGTAAACAAATAATAAATCTTAGAATTTATTTTGAATACTAAATGGCTGAGAATAATAAGTATACATAACAAAAGGGCTTATTTGATCTAAAAAATAAAATTGATGACTGTTTTATAATTACTAAAAAGTGAAACCCTAAACATTTTAGATACAAGCCAACCGCCACATTGTGAGTCTACAATTGCACATTCTCTACAATGCATCATCTCTTCCTCTCCTCATTTTCTGTCTCTATCTTTTTCTTTCGTTTTTTTGTTTTCCACTTCATAATGGAGGAATGAGGTGGAATGAAGAAGTTGCATCTTTTCTTTTTTCACTTCATGCAACTTTCCATTATGAAGAACGAAGGTGAGTTCGATCTAATCATCTAATACATCCCCCCTCCCCCCAGTTTTTGAAGAACCAACGTTCAAATGGTTATTGGTTTGACCGGTTCTTGACCTATTCAGTGGTTAACCGGAACCAGGACCGGATGGCACGACAGTTCACGGTTTAATCAGTTGAACTGGCCGGTCCGGTCCGGTCCGGGTTTTTTTAACCATAGTCTAAACATTGTGTGTGCGTGCGCGTGTATGGGTACCGATGTCTGATAATTCAAACAAATTCATTACTAATTTTGAAGAATACAAAAATACGCGGTACATAGTTGAGACCTTTTTTAATGTGCTTTTTTTTTTGTTGAAAGGAAATGAGGTAATATCATAAAACATACCAAACTCGAGTCACAAGTACACTCATAAGGCGGGCGAAAGAAAAGACACATGTCGGCATGGAAAAAGAAAGGGGGAAAACAATCCCCTAATATAAAGAACTAAATATGTCACGATGGGAGCATAACGTGGAAGCAAAGAAACAATAGGGGAAAGTTCTATGATAGTAGAGGGCGACCCCAAAAGTCGATAAGATGACTGTGGAGTATCTGTGAATGCATGAGAATGTCGTACAATAACACTCATCGAGACGAAGCTAGATGCCCACTCACCATACATGTACATATGGGACGACTCCACCACCATAAACTAACCTGAAAAGGAAGCAACATAAACGATGACCAACAACACAGAGAGTAAATAAAGTCCAACTAGAAAAAATAAAAATAAAACCAGCATGAGGGAATTGTCAACCCCGGAGAAAACCTGATTCCCCCCATCAGGTTGCTCCCCTCCCGGTGTATCATGAGTCTGGGTGGGGAGGGGTGTTTCCCAGCCCCTCCTGAAAAGGAGTAACATCGTCACTGCTGCTTGTACTGACGTTAGTATGGTCCGGATCAGGTTGCAGTTGTAGATCCTTTAAGGCTACATGACCTTTCTATATTGCCACGACAAGGGAGTATGTGACGTATGGCTTCTTCCTAGGTCGACCAATGTTGAGGTTCTTTGTCCCACCACGATTACCTGTCTTCTTCATCCCAACAAAGCGTTTCAGCGTTGACGAAGAATCCATAGAACCGGATTTGCCCACTGATACTTTGACAAGTGTCCGTGGACCTTGTGGAGGTCCTGGACAGAACAGAGACATGGTCTGGACGCACAACATCCCCATGTACAGTGGGCCCCTCTTGGACTAACATTTGCCCCTCGTTGAGGACGGGGGCCAGTACTGGCACCCACTCTGTTTGCTTTGCCATTTGATGGGTAATTGGCACCACAACGACACATGGAGGCGAGTCCCTCCTAGGTCCACTCACTCTCATCCAATCCCCAAATTGCAGCGGGGCAGTATCATCATTCACAAAAACTAAACATTCCTTCAAGATATGATCACATCGACCACAACGAAAACAGATTTCAGGTAAGTGATCGTACCTCAAGAGAAACCTTCGCTTTGCGCCATCAACCACAACATGAACGACTCTGCACAGTGGCTTAGTAATGTCCACTGAGACGCGCACCTGCGATGCAGAACCATATGTTTTAACTTTGATGACATCCATTCATTTCCCCAAGGGACCGTCCCATCGCTTGTGTGATCCAATTGAAAGGTAGGTCCTCAATGTGTATCCAAAATTCTGCATGAGAGAACGAAATGGTGGATGGGAAAATGTTCGGTGGAAGCATCTACATCACAATCAGCCGATTTTGAAATGACCACGGGCTCCGTCGAAGGATTATTTGTGCTTGGTCTAGGGCTTTGAACTAAAAAAATT
>JBBYHH010153824.1:0-14100 GCA_038382905.1 Daphne laureola | reverse complement strand
AAATCTTCAAACGTTTTATTTGTGTTTACTTGTTCGTTAAGTCATTCGTGCATCTCTTGATAATCGTTAGCTTACTTATTAGAGATCCATTCATTCCAAAGTTAGATCAATTAATTGTCATCTCATTAATTATTCTCATTATTTTTAGAGTAATTTGCACTTTTATTCATAAAGTTGATTGACGCTCTAGTTCTTTTGGGTTCGACACCTTTTTCGCTCTCTACGCTATATTATATCTGATCCTTACACTTAAGGGCATTAACATAGTAGTTAAAAATACAAAATTTATGATAGAAAGTTATATCCTTTTACACGTATCAATCGGGGACCCAGATAATATGTTATAACTGGTGCTAAACCCGCTGCAAAGTGCGGGGCAATAGTACCTCATTTTTTTTACTATATGTATTACAACTAAAGCAAGTAAAATTAATTAATTAGTAAACAAACTAGATTTTGGTACTAGTGAATATTTCTAATGGAATAACAGTTATTGAGCTTCCTTTGTTATAGTTATTCTAAGGATGTGTATTTTTTATATTTTTTTAGAAATTGTTCCAATTTTGGAGAAACCTTTAGAAATGTAATGGCGAATAAAACACATAAAAAATAAAATAAAATAAAATGTAAACTAAGATTACAAAATCTAATATATATATATATATATATATTTTAGGGAAACAAGTAATTTTCTTTTTGAAAAATAAATTACATAAGTTTTCCCTCTCTCTCAAACAAACATTTTCTTGATTTCTTTCCCGCTGACATGAAATTCTGCCATTTCTTAGGAGCTTCTTCGTACTTTTCGGGCTCTCCTCTTCAATCAATTTTCTTGTCTCGTTTCCCTCGTCGTGCGTAGCCAAGATCTGGGCTCCAATTTTAGATTACAAGAGGTTCGATCTCTTCTCCTCTATCTGAATTCTTTGTTCATGATTTCCTGGTATTTCGTTTGCATGAATTGGTCCTAATCTCCTTCAAAATTAGTCGCATCACCATCGCTATCTGATTAATGCCCTCGTTGTTTCGGACTAAATCGGGCGGAGAAAATCTCTTCTGGGTTGGATTTCAACGTGTACTTGCATTACTAATTACTTGTTCACCAATTCTCGTTCTCGTTCGATCGATCTATTAGGAGGTCTGTGTAATTCTTATATTTGCAGACAATTCTGCGATCGTTCGTTCATATTTGACATCATTTCCTGTTGGACGATTTTCTACATTGAGAGTTCGATCCTGAACACTGTTTGCACTATTATCTCTGTGAAATTCTGCTCGACTTTCCTTTACTATGAAATGTCCTCTTCATGCAAACCATGATCAACAGTTTTGGAATTACAAGTCACTGGTTCATATCCTGACATGTACACGAAGATACCTTTTGTTCCCCTACATCTGTCTTTTCTTCCCACTTGTGTAGTATTTTTCATCCAACAGGTTTAGTGATGCACCCAAAAAGGATGAATTCTTTGTTGGTTATAGACTTGTAATCATGCTTATTTACTATAGGATTCTGGTTTGCAGGTCAGTTGTTTTTCTGATGAATCATGCTTTAGAAAGTGAAATATAGATTGCTTCATAGTTAAACTTCTCTAGCTGAATTACAGCTAAAAGGCATTGTTCTGCAGCTTTGTCTCCTCAGCTCTTGAACATAGGTTGTAGCTGACGATGAAGAAGGCCATTGACCAGACTGTTAGAGACCTGTAAGTTCGCTCATGAGTATTATTGGTTACTGGTGCAAAACTGTTCATTCTGAACTTCACTGTTACACAAATAGTTTGATCATACTACACCTTAACCCAACTATGTTGGAGTCAGTGACAAGAAACTCATCATGTTCATTAAATTCTCAGAGTTCGTCGTTATTGCAAGTTCATGCAAAAATTGTTGGTAGTTAAAAAGTATTGAACAAAAGAGCGCTCAATCGGTTTCCCCGGGCAGTTCATATAAGTTTTCTAATTACCATTCTCTGTTGGCTACCATAATCTAGATTTCATATTATAGTAGTTTATACAGTATTTTGTTTTCCAAACTCGAAGTGCAGAAACTCCTGTTGCATCTAGACAGATACCTTTTTTGTTAGCTTAATGCCTATATTGTTTTTAATGCTCTTGCAGGAAGAGAGGGGTTAACAAGAAGGTGCTTAAGGTTCCAGGAATAGAGCAAAAGGTAAAATTCTACCATGAAATAAAGTCTGTGAAAAAGGAAGACAAAAGAGGAATCGGTTTGTAAATGTACCTATTACAGGTCTAAACTAAGGTCTGTGAGGAGGATTGAGTTTATTATTTGTTTTTTTTTTCTACAAGGGCGTTTTAAGTTAAACAATGCATGTATCTATTATGGAGGGTTCTAGATTTGTTGAAGTTTCTTATTTCTTTTTCAACGTTTTTCCTGTCGCAATGCACAGGCAGAAAAAAGTTCTTATTCCAGTATCACACTGATGCCACTTCTCCATTTTGTCCAGTATTCTTTAGTTTTGTGTATATGTATACCTGTGTTTGTGTTGAGTTGCTATGTGTTCAATCATCATCTCTTTTCTTAAATCTTATAACCTTTTGTTGCCTACCTGAGAAACTTAACGAAGTTAATCTTTTCTTGTGCTGCAAGCCTGTAACATACATGAGAAGCAAACTAAAGCTTTGTTTTTAATTTAGTTAACCCGTTTCCCATTGCGGGTTACATGTTACTGTATTCACTTAAATACTCTGTTAGTGCCCAAACTTCAGAGAAACAACAGACAGTGACTAGCTAGCAATTGATCTCTTTTCCACAAAATAGCATATATATACCTACCAATTGCTTTCTGAAAATTTTCAGATGAGGTGTTTAAACCATTTACGCTTGACTTTTCGTGCAAGGTTCTTGATGCCACTAGTAATGAACCCTGGGGTCCTCAAGGATCTCTTCTCGAAGATATTGCAATTGCCACCACAAACTAGTGCGCTTCAACACCTGTATTCTAGTTTTCTTTTCATTCTTCAATTGTTCTGGAGCAATTCATTGTCATTATATATGCAGCCATGAATACCAGCTGCTCATGGCGGTTATTTGGAGGCGAATTGCCGACACAGGGAAAAATTGGAGGCATGTTTACAAGGTTAGAATAATTTTGTAAGAGTTATTTACAACATCCTGAAGTTCTCTTTTCATTTATTTACAAATTCCCACACTCCTCGTGTTCTAACTTGTATGTTGTAGTTATAATTTTTCATAATTTTTGAGCTACAGGCTCTGGTTCTATTGGAATACCTAGTAGCCCATGGTTCAGAAAGAGTCATAGAGGAAATAAAAGAGCGTTCTTATCAGATATCGGTAACTTCAGTTGCCCAGTGCAGCAACTCTAGCACACAAGATTTCTTGAGCAATTTCTAGTTTAAAGAATTTCTTTTTGTTACCAGATGTTGTCAGATTTTCAATACGTAGACTCCAGCGGGAGGGACCAGGGTAACAATGTCAGAATGAAATCTCAAAGTCTTGTCATCCTTGTGAGCGATAAAGCAACGGTTTACGAGCTCAGACAAAAGGCAGCTGCTAACAAGGACAAGTAAGTCTGCGTAAGAATATTTGATGTCATTCTCAATATTCTTTTCATCTTTCTTTCTACTCCATATTTATTTATGCTGACCCACTAATGAGTAATGACTCTCACTTTGCAAAGTGTTTTAGATCGCAAAATGTGTGACACCATCATTACGTTTTTCGGGAAAATTGGTCATTATTAATATTTGGATGTTATAAATATTTTACCATTAAAATTTTTCGAGGGGTAAAATTGTCACCGATATTTAAAAAATTGGGTAAATTTATCATTATCATTAAATAGTTTGACGGATTCCGTTAATTTTTTTGGGTTAATGTTTTATTTTCACCTTAAAATTTTTAAACATTACAAATTAACCCTTAAACTTTATATTTCTACAATTTGACCAATTCCTCCCCTATCAGTAGCACCCTATAGCACCGCCGCTGCACCATCGCCCCTCTATCGCTGCACCACCACATCATTCATCGCTATACCGCCGATTTGCCGCCTAATTAATCAATTTTTTTTGTTTTTTACTATATATGTTTTTTTTTATTTATGTGTACTCTGCGCCACCTGTCTAATATAATAAAAATATAAAATGCACGTAGAATCGTGATATAAAAATTATGTAAAAAATCAAATATGTTTTGGTTAAACAAAACATTTTTTATTAATTGGGCGGCAGTGTACCAACAAAAGGGGCGGTGGTGCAACGATGGAGGACGGTGGTGTATCAACGGAGAAGCGGTGCTGTAGGGTGCTACTGATGGGGGAGGGAGGGGTCAAATTGTAAAAATTTAAAATTTAAGGGTTAATTTATCATGTTTAGAAATTTTAAGGTAAAAATAAAATATAACCAAAAAAATTTAACGACATTGACAAATTTATCATATTTTCCAAACATCAATGGTAATTTGACCCTAAAAAAAAAATTAGTGACAATGTTTCCAACCCCAAACAAACATTAGTGGCAAAATAACCAATTTTTTCACATTTTTTAAGGATATATGCCAATTAAAATTGGTGATGTAGCACAATATCCTTAAAATACTTTTATACAAAAACTCAAGTCGCTTATTTGGGAAGCATGGAGTACCTTGATTTCACCAGAACTAGCTTGATTAAGGGTTAGGTTGCTTGGCTCCCAAGTTATATCATCACTCTTATACCGTGGTCTCATAGAAACTATATAGCATATTCCAAGTGGAAGTAGAGTTTAAGGATTCTGATCTCAGTATGATTGCAAGACACACATTCGAGAGTCTGGAGGTGCATATAGAATTTGGTTAGGCAAGATTTTCCTCTTCGAACAATTTCAAACTGATATCAAGATTTGTTGTCTTCTTTGGTTCTCTATTGATCTTTAAGAAAGTTGTTTATGTTAAGTGTATCCATTGTCAGTAACCTTTAGACTTTTTCCATTTTTACTAATTAGAGGTTTGTTGCAAGGTGGTAAATCTCGTACCGTACCGGTCGGTATACCGGTACTGTCTCGGTATCGATAAAAAAACGGTATGATTTACACGAATCTCGTCTCGTCTCGTCCACTGTACCGGCCGGTCTCGACCATATCGTTTACCGGTGAAATTGGAGAAAATGGCAGTACTGGGACTAAATTGATCACGTTAAAAAAGTTGAAAGGTTGAAGATGGATTAAACAAAAAAAAAAAAAACGAAAAACAACAGACCATCGTGGCATCGTCTGTTCATTCAGGCCAAACTTCAATTAAATCACTAATTTTTCACAAATATGCAAAATGGCCTGTCAATTTTTTTTTTGTCCATAGAGGTGGAAATGTGTATAATTATTAATAAGACACTGAAATCTATTAATCTAGTATTTTTGACACATAATGTTTTCCTTACACATTTTTTACAATTAATAGGTTTAGTTAAAGATACTCCCGATACACAATTTCCGGTACATCCGAGATACTCCCGATACACCGATATTATCTCGTACCGTTTAAAAAACGGTACGGTGTCCGGTACGAGATTTCGCACATTGGTTTGTTGTCTTCTACCTACATCCTCTAGTTTGTCAATGTCCTTGCCTTTCGTGCTTTTAAGTGATAGTGGTGTTGGATTTAGAATAAAGTGATGAAGGCGCTTATTGGGCGGTAATGCAAGCGCAATGACAAAACAAATGCTGAAGAAGTTCAACATTATCATCATTATCTGACCTATAGCCTTGTAACATCTATGTTATATGTGAACTATCTGCTTAAAGAACATTTTCAAAATATATCCTCTTTTTTTTTTTTTTGGCAAGAAAAGGTACTCCATATTAGTTTTCAAATAGTGTTAGCATTTAGTTCGAGACGAGAAAAGTAAAATTGAAAATAAATGATTTTATAAGTGATTATTTTATGTAAAATCGAATGCAGGCAGGCTGAGCCTCCTTTTTCCGCAGGTCGCACAACAGTTCAGCAAGTGGAGCGTACAGGACAAGTTCACGTACAAGGTCGGGAGGGTGCATTGAAAAATATGACTATGATAGGTATGAAGATCGAAATGGCGATGGACATGGACATTCAAGAGAAAGAGAATATGGTTTCAGGGATGAGGTTCAGTACAAAAGCAGACACTCATATAGTAGTGCAGATGGAGATAGCTACGGCAGACAAAGTTACACGGATGATAACTACGGATCTTCTAGGTACGGGTTAATTTCCTGAAAATGCTTACATAGAAAAGTGTTTGAGTTCCAAGTATACATTGTAAAAACTGTATCTTGTTCTGCAGAATTATTTTCATGTGAACACACTGAATATGATAACATCAGGAAGCTCTATAGCTCAAATTTTACTTGGGAACATGTTATAGGTTTTTTTTGGTCCTCTGTAACACTGTAAACATTGTATTTTGTTCTACAAAATTATGTACCTTCTCGGAGTGCTCAATGGTTTTCTCTGTACTTGAGATTCAAAAGCATGTTGGCCCTTTATTATGAGAATCTTACATGTCAAACATAATTAAATCTCGGGCTCAAATTTTTGCAGGGGAAGTAGTGCAAAAGTTGAGGATAACTTTCAGGATGAGAGGTAAGGTAATCCTGAGCGGTATTTTCTAGATTACACATGGTAGCTACATTCATAGATTTTTATGGTTGGATATTAATGATTATACCTACTTAAAGCACCCAGTTTCATATTTTATTTTTAATGGCAGGGAGCTTGAACTGAAGCACTCTGGACGAAGTATGGGTGTTCCTCCTTGTTATGAAGAATCAGTAGGTGAAACTCAAAGCGCTCACAGCAAAAGGTACTTGACTTCATGTGGCTATAAGTGTTTGCAACCGTGATTTCCTGGCATGGTCAATACAAAATATTACTTTCTTGAAGGAATGAAGAAACATCAGCAGCACCTGGTCCTACAACCACTTCTGGAAGCAATAATCAGAATCTACCAAATGCAGCTGCAGGTGGAGACTCTACGTCTCCTAGACATCAAAAAACAGAAACTTCTGGTAAGTTTGATGTGAGAGAACCAGGTTTATGACCACAAGTCTGGAGCTATGGTGATCTGTTTCTTGATGATCTTATTTTGTAGAAGTATATAGAGACATAATAGAAAGAACAGTTGTTTATCTTACCAATGTGTGACAATTCTTTTCGGTGTAGTTGTAGAGTCCTTAAGTGGAACGTAAGCATTTATAAAGGTCAAGTAGTCTAGAGAAAATTGATGTTTTCCTAAGTCATCGTCCTCTTTTTAGGTTTTCCTAACCGTCTGTGCAGGTTTGTGATGTAGGGACTTTCAATCTTTCATATCAATATGCAAGAGTGCCTCATGAATGTCTGTTACCTACTCCCTCCGTCCCAAAATGTTTTAAGCATTTGACTGGGTACGGAGGTTAAGGAGTATTGAAGATTTGAGAATAATAACATAAAACTGTCATATAAGACAAAAATAATTTTTTTAGGACAACCCAAATAAGAATAAGATTAAATCTTTTGGGGATGAAGGGAGTATTTGTTTTAATCACTGTCACTGAGAACTCATATTTCATATCATTTTTCAGCTTCAGCAAATCAAGATGCCCCAATGGAAACTGTATCTGGAACCGATTCTGCTTCTAATGTTGCCCCAGCGATGTTAAACAATGCTGAGATGGACATATTTGGCCTTTTGCAAGATTCATTTCCATCAAATTCATTGGCTATCACCCCAACTACATTAGCAGCTGCTTCTGGGGCCATTTGTGATGAAGAATTCGCGGCAGCTGATGTCAATGCAGATCCAGCTGCCAGCCAATCAGCATCCAACATGGTAGTAAGTATTCAGTTCCAGTACTTTTGGATCAGTTTTGAAATTATATTTCCCCTGCTAAGAAGATATTGTATTACTATTTACTCCCATAGGGGAAATTGAATCAATGGTTGTTTACATTTCCAAACTTCTCCTAACGTTTCTAGTCTCTCAATTAGTGTTGTTATATTTCGGAAATTTGACATGAACTGAGATAGTGTGTTAATCAATGAGTTCGTCTATTAGGTATCATAATGAAAATTAATTTAGGATGCATTCATTATGTTTCAAGTAACAATTTCCCCGTGTGGCTTTTAACAGGGTTTTGACGATCCATTTGGTGATGGCCCCTTCAAAGCTATTATGACAGACGCGAGCCCAGCCCAACAGCAAACTTCTATGCCATTTCACCAGCCTGTTGGCGACCAACAGGTCCAAAATGCTCCCTTGCAACACCCTGTTTCAGATCAACCTGAGGAAATAACAAATTCGGGGCTTCAGGATTCATTTCCCACGGCTGCTTCCTCTTCCCCTGGTGTCATTTCCTATACTCTACCAATATCGACTCCTTCCCAATCTCTGCCTCAAGAACTCTCCACTCCAGGACAGGAGAACGACATTTTGGCAGGTATCCTCCCACCAGTTGGGTCATTAGACATTGCAACTACACGCGCTGCATTAGCATCTCCACCTAGGCAGCCAGCGGAACAAACTTCAAACCCTTATAACCAACCATCACACCAAACATCTAACCCCTACAGTCATCCTGCACAAATAAGTGCTCCTGGAAACAGCCAACCAGCATCGCCTAGTGGTAATGTATATGGTCAACCAGGATTACCAAGCACTAACCTTTATGGCCAACTAGCCCAGCCAAATGCTAATATGTTTTGGCAGAAGACCCAATCATCTGCTAATCCATATGCCTATCTTCCATCATCCACAACCAATCAATATAGCCAACATATGCAGTCTGGTAATTCATATTTCCATCCTTCACAGCATACAATCAGCCCATACAGCCATTCACAATCTCCTGGTAATCCCCATGGTCAGCCTCCAACACAACCAACTGCCAACGGATATGGCCAATCTCAAACACCTGCTAACACTTATGGTCAGCCTCCACACCCAACTGCAAACCCATACAGCCAGTCTCAGCCCTCTGTCAATCCTTATGGCTATCCACAGCCAGTTGGCAATCCATATGGTCAGCAGCTGCATGCTAGTCCATATAGCCAACACAGACTGCCTGCTGCTGATCCATTCAGTAATTTAAGACTACCATCTTCTAACCCATATGGCCAGCCATCACCATCAACTGCTGGTAATATGTGTGGCGGCTTTAACCCACAGTCAAGACATATGGCTCTACCTGCTCCAGACACTGCACTGAGGATGCCTTCTGGACCTGCATCACAAAGCAGTGGCGGAAGCTACTTCCAGCAGGGGGCATCTGCATCTGTTATAAGCTCGCAAGCTACTGAACCTCTCTCTCCTGCCAGACAAGCTTTACAACTTGGTGGAGGGAATTCCGTTTCACAACAGCCTTTTGCTTCCCCAACTAGGCCACATAGTACCCATCAAGGAGCAAGCGCATCATCGACATCAAGCAGTAGCACTGTTCCAGGAACCTTTTTTTCGCAAGGTGACGAAATCGCCTCCAAAACTCCTCAGACTGTTCCTCAACTAAATGAAAAATTTGAACCCAAGTCAGCAGTTTGGGCTGATACACTTAGCCGGGGATTAGTTAATTTCAACATTTCTGGACGTGAGTTCTTAGCATTCGCATGATTAAGCTTTTGTGTATTCTTCAGTCAGAAAATTAATTTTTGTTCCCATGTGCAGCTAAAACAAATCCACTCTCCGACATTGGGGTCGACTTTGACGCTATCAATCGGAAGGAGAAGAGGGCAGAAAAATCTGCTGCAAGTCAAGTTACATCTACTGTGACTATGGGTAAAGCTATGGGATCTGGGTCAGGGATGGGTCGAGCTGGAGCTAGCACTTTACGGACTCCACCCAATTCAATGATAGGTCCAGGAATGGGAATGGCACCAGGAACGGGTATTGGAATGGGGATGGGAATGGTTGGAGGCCCCATGAGTATGGGAGGTTATGCGGGTCTAAATCAACAGCCTACCGGTATGGGATTGAACATGGGCATGGGAATGGCGCAAGGAGTAAACTTCCAACCGCAAGTAGGAATGCGTGCTGCATCAGCAATGCCCAGTGGTTATGGTCCGATGATGGGCTCAGGTGGTTATGTGCCTCAACAGCCATATGGTGGCAACTATCGATGAGTTCAGGTATTTTCATAAGAGATGGGATTTTATGAATGCATGTTGTGCTTACAAGGTTGAAGAACATTGGCATGAAGAATCAGGTGTGTTACCAACAACAAAGAAAGAAAGAAAGAGATAAAAACCAAAGTCAACATTGTACATGCCAATTCTCTGTACAGTAGCCAGATGATCTAGATGCTTGTATCATTCATTTAAATCATGTTTTAGTCCGTTACACTGAGCGTTCAAAATATCCAGTAGCAAACTTAACAATTAGGTCAGTCACCCCTAGCTTGCCTCTCTCTCTTTTTGTTTCCACTTCCCATGGTATATATCCTCAAATCTGCTTACATCTTGGCTAATTATTCATTGCGCAATAGCATAACCCTTCTTTTCCTTTCACCATATGGAAGGTCATACCCAATCTTTCACGCCAATTGGACAATTTTCTCAAAACCATTAAACTCTACCATTAAGTGTATTATGATTTCTGGTTGATGTTAGCAAATGATGGTTACCTTTAACTAAGCAACACTTGTAGCTCTACTCCACAAATAATGTAATACGCCTTCGTTTTTTTAGCATTTACTCGATACATTTTAAAATATGTAGCCAAATAAGTTATTCCTCCATATGGAAATTCCAATCAAATACAAGTTTAAAAGTCCAAGTACAAGATCGTTAAGAGAAGCTTGTACCCTTTCATTGATACCATCTGCAAGTTAGACTTCCTAAATAAACAGAATAATGGCCACCTGAGCCTTGGCATGCACGCACAAGGAGTTCCAGAATTTATAGGATTAACAAGTAAAACCCTATCAAATAAAGTAGAAAACACTTTGTTCAATTTGCTTGACCTCAATGCCCAGTATATACACTTCTACGGCTATCCACTAGCAAAGCACTAGATGGAGAAAACATACTAAAAGAGTACACTGGCATATGGAACAAACCCAAAAGGCATTCAACAATGTTCTGAAAACGATAGCTTTTAAAAAGTAGAAAAAAAAACTTCAAACTTGCTGTGAGAATTAGCTTAATCAATTAACAAGTACTGAGATGTCATACCTTGATGAAAATGTAATCTGCGTGGGTCAACAATGGGTGCAAGTTGACTTGGAAAACTCTTGATTGTCATTCAGTGTAGTTCGCCTCTGGTTTCCTTCATCTTGCTTCTCAGCTCTCACTTTCACGTCTCCATAAGCTAGACGAACCAAGATGATGAGAATGAGATCTTTCCTGTGATGCTACAGATGCCCATCGGCATTGCTTCCAATGTCTAATGTAGGAAGATGGCAAACCATCCGCAGAAACTCCATCTGAAACACATACTAAACCATGAAGATGGTTCAACATTCAACAAGGGTCACGCACAGGGCTATCGGACTCATATTCGGAGAAGAAATCTTGATCTGGTTCTGAGTCTGCACTTAGAGTCTGGTCACCATCTCCATCACTACTAGACATCTCTAATGCTTCAGCACCAGACACGACAATTCGCCTATATAAACCCCTACTTCTATTAATAAACCCATCATTCATCAAGCTTCTTATACGATCCCTAATATCCACAAGAGGATGTCTCTGTAGAAGTTGCTGGTGATCATAGCCTTCCCTAAGAACAACAGTTTGAGTATCAGACTTCCTGGAGATGTAAAAGATGCCAGGATGGCGCTCAAATACCTTGGTGAACTTTTGGGGCAAGGACAAAGGTTTGCGGAGGTTACTGAAATTCTTGCGCTCAGTTTTCTTTTGCAGGGTGAGGTGGAGAAGCTCATGAAACACGCTCACAATTCTCTTCTCTGAAACATCAGTTCGTGGATCCAAGTGCATAACATCAGTGTAAGGTGAAGTATAAGGAAGTTTCTGCCATTCTGCTAACCACTCCATGCATTTTCTCTTCAAACCGAAACCTTTTGTAAAGCTAACAGGAAAAGATAAACAATTAGTTCTGATGTCTTCCTCCTCTTGTTGGAACACTGCATTACTCTGCAACTGCGAGACAGCCAGTTTATCATCCCACACCAAGAGCTTTAAGCCAAGACGATCATCAGGAAGTTGCAGCAAAGCAAACAAATCTGGATGATGGGGAGTTAAGGAATCAATATAGTCGTATGGCAATCCCAGATCCCACTTTAACTGGTCAATTGTCTGCAAAGGAAGGATCCTGTTCTTTGTAAGCATCAGCAATTTGCGAAGCCTAGTAACAAGATCTGTAGAATTCTGCTGAGATGCAGCAAGTGCTGCGTGGTGAAGACTTTGGGCTTCAGGAGACAACTCGAAGCAAGGTACGCGTGTGCCTCCACTGTCAAGCATGTAAGACTCGTGAAAAACTGTAGGGTATCTCCTAAGGAATGATGAAAGCTTGAGATCATGAGGTAGCCCGAGTTGGCCACGCTGCTTGATGAGACGATAAATTGGAACGCATTCATCAGGCGAAGATGCAATAATGGAGACCAGATTATCCGCTGCTCTCACTTCTCTCTGCCCGCATACAGCAGCATCTAACGCCTTGTCTTTAACCCATTTTAACCTCACATTCACGAGACTAAACCTCTGCTGCTTATCAAATCCCTTTAGAAATCCACATGACGAACAGCGAGATAATGCGAAATTTCTGCAGAACCACCAAATTACCATCTCCTTTCTGGACAGACTATCGGTAACTCAACAACATGAAGTCACTGATTTCATTTGAGTTTACTCTTTCATGTTCATAATCCACTGAAGCCTACAAAACTTCACAAGTATTTCCCGGCATAATCTCTCAGAAACACATAAAAAGTCAGTCACTAGCATCTGAAAACAGTCATTTTTACCTTTCCAATAAACTGAGTCACTGCTGATAAGAACATATAATACCTGACATCTGAAAATTTCAAGGGTCGGATAAATTCGGGCTGCCCCTACTTTTGTTTGAGATGCAATTTTTCTTTTATCATTGTTTTTATAGATTAATACTCATGTCAGCCTATTCCCAAATTAATACACCTATAGATACAATCAATTGCTGCATTCGGCAATTCAATGATACTGATTTAAATCATCAGCCAAATGTATTAATAATTTATACTGATATACTAATTGCTTTGCGTTCGGCTATTGCTATTCAAATCAATGATACTGATACACCTCACCTAGTCAGTGATAGCAGGTCGCAGCAGGAAGCGCGGCCAGCTATAGCGTCGCCTTCGATCGACGTCAAGCTGGAGCAGTTCGACGGTCGGCAGTTGCAGCGAGCGCGGTGGAGGGACGTCACAGAGCTGAGCTTCTGGGTGGCTGGTCGCCGGTAGACTGGTGGCGCCGCGAGATGAGGGAGTGAGTGAGGGGCTTCCGGGCTGATCGGCGACGGCTGCAGGCTGAGTGAGCTGAGAGTCAGAGACGTCGTGCGCGGCGCCAGGGACTGCGCGAGGTTCTGAGGCGGAGTGTAACTACAAAGTTTTGAGAAATGATAATTTTGTCGCAAACCTTTTAAAATCCTGCAATCACCCCCCTGAGGGGGCCAACTAATGAAGTTTGGGTAAATATTTTTAGTTTTATTATCCAATAGTCTTTTGAACTATGTTAAGTTGCACATTTTAGTTAAGGGAAAATGTACCATTTTATCATCAATATTTGGGCAAATGTATCATTTTACCACTCTTTTAATTTGGTGGTACCGTTTTGTCACTATTTTATGTATTCTGGTTACATTTTACCAATTCTTTTGTTTATTGGTATCGTCTTACCATGTGACTAACTAACGGCGAGAATCTAGAGGAATATTCCGTGACGGAGTGGTTTATTTGGATTTTATAAAACCTAGGGGCCTAAGTAAGATAAAAGAGAAAAGATGAGGGAAAATGACTAAGTGAGTAATTTTACCGAAATATACCTTCTTCTCTGTTGAGCGCCGGAACCTGCATTTAACGGCGGCGGATGCGGCGGCAACCGTTTGCCGGAGACTTTTCACGGCGGACTTGGGCCATTCCGGTGCGCCGTCATCCGATCCGACTATTAGTTGTGGTGGGTGCGGCCGGAAGTTCCTTTTCCGGCGTAATTTGG
>JBBYHH010153713.1:0-14103 GCA_038382905.1 Daphne laureola | reverse complement strand
CGGGCGGTAAGTAAACTTAGAGCGCCTTTAAAAACCTGAATAACGCGTTAGAAACCTAAGTAAAGGAAAATTTTAAAACGAGCGGGTTTTTTTTTTGTAACCGCAAACTCTGACGATCTCCATTCCAACGTCGCCAGCCGCCTTTATGAAGCCGCTTCCGCACAGTATCCGCCTAGTATCACGGTGGTGGTGGTGACATTGGGTATGGTTGCACTTGAGCAAAGAGAGGTTCTCTCAAGCCAGGAAGAATAAGCTTAGGCCAAGAAGAGATGGCCCCTTTCAGATTGTGAAGAAAACGGGGGAGAATTCTTACATCCTTGATCTCCCAAATGATGGTTCTTACAATGTGCATGGTACATTTAATGTTTGTGACTTGTCTGCCTTTGTAGGTGAAGAAGAAGATGAGATGAATCCGAGGACAGATTCAATTCAAGAGGGAGGGGTTGATGAAGATATGACCCCTTTGCAAGCTTCATCTTCGGCCAAGGATCCTCCCAAGCAACCTACCGGTCCACTTCAAGGTCTAGGAGGTCTTATGACTAGGGAAAGAGCTAGAAGAGCAAAGGAATGTCTCAATGTATTCATTAAGACCATTGCCGAGAAAGATGCACAAATGGAGGACACAAGTCTTGGACCTCAAGTTGGAGATCATGGGAGTCAAGCTTGAAGATGGACACATGAAGACCTCAGTTAGTGCCATCAACATTTGCACCTTACTTGAGGAAGAAGGTAGCATACAACTGGCCCAAGGAACGCCACCAAAAGAATGGCTTTTTCAACAAGTCATAAAAAAATAGAAAAGTGGTACTTATCTTAAAGCCCCGGCCTTGAAGAGTTTGGAAATGTTTATTTCAGTCCTTGAAGCCTTTGGATTCAGCCTAGAAGTCCTCAATAATGCAAGAATACCACTATGGGACCACATGGCATCATCATGCGGCTCCTTCCCATAAGAGGCCGAAATGGTCCCCTCCCCACTTGGCGTCGGATCCAAGCATTCCTATCTACTCCCAACGACTCATTCCTCTCTTGGCAAAGGGCTACTTACACTTTGTATCACTTAGCTAAAGACTTTGGCTATTATCCATTTTGGTTTGTAAGACTTAATTAGTTTAACTTAAGCTAGGTTTAGGTCACTTTCGGTTAGGTAGAAGGAAAGGGACTTATAAGGCATATTCCTTGGAATCTTAGGGTTTCCCTCAAGGTTGGAGGTGACCTAGGCTATATGTTTCGTCCTCAACCTCTTGCTCAACTTAGATCTCATTTCATGAAAATTACCTTTCAAGAGAAAGTGTTTTTGGGTTCTCACTACTAATAGCTCCATTTCAGCCATTGAGGCTCTTCTTTGAGCTTCAAGAATCATACCTAGGGTTGTGCTTCACACCGTTGAGGTAAGGTCTACGGTCCATCTTCATCCCCGCCAACATTCTTTGAAGGGTTGCCCTATCTAGTCATAGTGGAGGTCCATCAAGTTGGCACATCAATTCCACTATCTTCTAGCCACGGATCCAAGCTTGTTCAAGGCTTGGTGAGGCTGTTATCACTTAGTAGGTTAGGGGTCTCTTTGTGCGTCAATTAGTAGATTGAGAGGTCTTGGTACAACCCCATAATAGGCAGTGTGGTTATTTGTGCCCCCGCATTAATAGGCTAGGGATTTTTGTGCTCCCTTAGTGGGGTGAAGAGTCTTGGTGCACCCCTTTAGTTGGTTGCGGGGTCTTTGTTCGTCCCTTTAGTTGGTTGCGGGGTTTTAATGCGCCCCCTAAGTATGTTGGAAGGGGGTTATTGGTGCACCTCCTGAATATGTGAGGGAGCTCTTTGTGCGCCCCTTAATAGGTTGAGGGTCTAAGCTGATTCCCTTCGTAGGAAAGAGACTCTTTGTGTACCCTCGTTAGCAAGCTAAGGGGTCTTGGTATCCAATGGGTCACGATATCATTCGAGTAGCTCAACACGATCCCGTGAAGCACATTAACGTTTCTAATTAATAGATAAAAGTTTTGTAAAACCGAAATAAAACATTTGTTTCAGGATTTCCGTAAAGAGGGATATGATAAAATCACGTGGGGTCTCTCTTCGGCAAAATAAATTTGGGTAAAATTTTATTTAGAAATAATAAAATGATTTATTAACTTTGATAAAATAATGAACGATTAACCTACTAAGATATTTTTAAAGATAAAATAAAAAGGGTAGAAGAGAACCGAGCCGAGAATGAAACAAGAAGAAGAAAAAGAAAAGAAAAGAAACAACCGACGTCAACCAAAATCAATCCACACGAAGAACGTGATGGACAAATCTGAGCCGTTGATGGGATCCAATATGGACAGCGGTTAATGACGTCTTCTCAACAGCCTCAGATCTAACGGCCACCAAAAGCTCTCCTCTCTTCTCCTCGCCAAACAAAACCAGAAGAACGAACACGAAGAAAGAAAAACACGCTTGATTTTCCCTTCTTTAATTTGCAAAATTCGCATCACCTTATTCCAAAAAGTATTATTCCCAATAATATAATTAATAATAATCGAAACCCTTTCATCTCTAGATTGTCAACTTCTTTTCGGTTTTTTCTGATTCTTCTTTGTTCGGGTGAAATTCAGTCCGATTGAATTTGGAGTTCGTGGAGACAGGGATTTGACCAAAGAGGAACAAGGGTTTTGAGTTCTATTTTGATTTAATTATGGGGTTAGGAAGTAATAATAATGGTGATGATGCGGTGGTTGACGATTGTGATGGAGGTGGCGGTTGTGATCTTGCAATCGGAACCAGATCTTTTGATTCTGTTTCCTGCTCGATTTGTCTTGAAACGGTTGCCGATGACGGTAACCGGTCGTGGGCTAAGCTTCAATGCGGTCACCAGTTCCATCTGGGTGAGTGATTTCTCTTAACCGTCCTTTTGGTTTAATTCCTCCTTCCAGCGTGCTTGATCATAGGGATCGTTTTTCTTTTCTTGGGGAATGTGCTAGTATTTGTTTGATCGGAGCTGGTTGTTTTATTGACTTTGATCTGGATTCATGTTAAGCAGAAACTGGTTAAATTAGGCAATGATGTTGCACTGGTTACGTGTTGCCATAAGTGTGAGCCAGCAGCTGTTAGGAAGTTGTAGATGTAAGAACGTTCAGATATACTCATCTTGTGGCATTTTAGTAGCTTCTCAGAGTAGATTTATTATATATGACTTCTTATTTTAGATTGAGATGAAGTCATGAGGAAGAGCTAGAAGTAAAATTAAAAAAGAAAAAAGATGCAAGTCAAGCTCTATGTATGACTCTGTGCTGGTGTTCAGTAGTTCTTTAAAGTAGTCATTTGCTAGGAGTGGTCAAGGTTTTGTTCCCAAAAATGAGGTTGAAAGCTTTTTATTACTTAGATTTCTTTGCGCATTGTTATGAAGCATGATGGCAATATCTACTGTGTCATTGGATGATTTACAAGTTTGAACTTGCTTTAACAGCTATCTTTTAGAAAATCTTTGTGCTAGGAATGGATATTTTCACTCCGGATTAACTGAAAAAACATCTGGTGATTCATTTATTTGGTTGTCGAGCTAGATTTTTCCTTTCACTCAATGATAAAAGAAGGGAGAAAATAGTCTAGGTTTCTGTGTATGTATGTGATCCACTGATTAATCTACTGTGATGATACCTTAGTGTTTTCTTGAGGGATTGGGCATCCTCCTTCTTGATTAAGCTTATAGTAATTCATATTTCATCTTTCTTCTAATTCAATCTGTCATGTGTTCATAGAGATGGTATTCATTCATCAACTCCACCATGCGTTTGCTTGAACTTACATTTAAATTTCAAATGGTCAATTGACAATTGGCACTATAACTTTTTATGCCAACAAGCCCAAAATAGTTTAATTAAGGTGTAAGATGATGATTTTGCTTTCACCTTTGTTGCTAAACTGAGCCTATGCTGCTAATTTTACATATGCTGTTTCTCAGTCTCTGCTTCGAATTACAGCTATACGTATGAATTTGGAGGTGTTGCATGCACTTATAGTTACTTTTCATTTCATGTTGCTGTCCCAGATTGCATTGGTTCAGCATTTAATATAAAGGGGGCAATGCAATGCCCCAATTGCAGGAAAATTGAAAAAGGTCAATGGCTTTATGCAAATGGTTCCCGTTCACACCCAGAGTTTAACATAGATGATTGGGCACATGAAGAAGATCTTTACGATCTGGGTTACTCTGAAATGGTAAGGGGCTGAGGCTTTATTTTCACATTATTTCAGCTTAGAATTTTGCATATAGTACTGAAGTGTTCTCTGTTTCCTTCCATCACCCGTGTTTTTTCAATTTGGATATGTTTAACTCTAGGATCAAGTCCTAGTTTGTAAAGTAGTTTGTTCAGTTGAGGAATTTAAAGAAGTCAAGATTTATTAAGTGAACATTCTCATTTCTATGTGGGAGTTTTAGAATTGTTGAGGGAAGATTCTCATTTCTCTTACATTTCTAGTTTGAGGTTGAAAAGCAAGAACTGAAAGTCTACAGGCAAAGTGCTTGGACGGTTTCCAAGTTCAGGCTGGAAATAGGAACTCGTGTATTATTTGTACTGTAATTGAAGCTGAAATTGCTAATTTAAATGAGTTGAGTAATTTGGGACGAATATATGGAGTAATAAATGCAAGTTTTGGTGCCAGTCATTTTCATCTTTTAGATCACTGCAGTCAAGTGCTTCAATCATGTACCTCTACATGGCAATATTCTAAGATCTTTGACCATGATTCAGAGTGTACAACTCAAGAGTCAAATTATGGTCTACTGATCTGCATAGGTTTTCTCTGTTCGATTTTTTTTTTTTCTGGGAAGTCATTAGCCACAGCTGATCCATCATAACCTGCTGTGTGATACTATGACTAAGTTATGTGCTACAGTTACAGACATGTACTTATTTATGCCAAGAAGCAAGCTTATTTCCTAACATTGATCTTGGGCAATACGACTAAATCTTTTTTCTGAAAAGAGTTCTCGATCTTGAATCAAATGATTAATGCTGCAATTCACCCTTCAAAGTTCAACTAGCTTACATATAAAAATTATAATAATGCTGTGTTCAGACATTTGTAGCTGTTTGAAGACAGAATATTTAAACTGATATTTTGCTGGATGGTCTATTTTTGTAGGCATTTGGAGTTCACTGGTGCCCATTTGGTAGTTTGACGCGGCTTCCTTCAGCTTTCGAGTAAGCATGTTTATGTTCGTGGGCCTTGGTGCTGCTTTTATGTGTTTTTAATACTATGAAATATCTGATGATTGACAGTAGTGGATGCTGGATAAAAGTTGGAAAAAGGATAGAATGTTTGCTGCAAACAAGATAGAATCTGAGAAAGGAACATGGAAACTGGAAGTTGTGTTTATTATATAAATTAAAGCCCATTTCCACCTCATGTAAAAATGAGAGTGAAGAAAAGGAATTAGGGCTGGGAAGCCTCACTCACAGTGCATTCAGAAAACGTGATTTTATTGAGTACTAGTAATTGGTAACAGTTTATAGGTTCTTACCTCTGATGTGTCACTATGCTCTACTTCCCAGAGTGGCTGGACATCAACTTCTTCAGCTCTACTGGTAGAATAGTGGTTTGCATTTCAGACGAGCATAAAATAAAATTAGTGATTTATGTGTTATTTAAGAGGCTTAAAAACATACAAGCAGCTTGGAGTTGAACTCTGAAGAAGACCGATATAATTGGTTGGACAGTGCTTGGAACTGTTCAATTCTATAGAAAGAAGAAGATTAAGTCTATGGAGTTAGGTCTCATCAATTTAGAATGGGTCATGAATTTCATGAGTGCAAATGTCTAGCTTTATTTTTTAAAAGCTCGAAAACTAATTTGGTATGGTCTTTTTGGCAAGAACGGAGTGAATACTTCCAAGTAACTTGACCGCAACTTCTTTGCAATCTGAACAGCTAGTTCTAGAGATATTTAAAAAACCATGACTTGTCATGAAGGAAGCATGATAAGAGATCTAGACGTCCCATGAAATGATACGGTATTGGTAAAGTTAAATTATACAGCTTTGTTGAGCTTGACCAGGGGTCACATAGTCCTTAAGGTGGCTGACCATCAAGCAGATTTGCCAAATTTATTAGAGTTTCAGCACTCTATACAAGCCTGCCATGTTTCTTTATATATAACCAAGTTGTCTGACATTTCATGTCCTAATATTTGCAGGGAAGGGGAATTTTCATCAAACTCATGTAATCCCACATTTTTTATTTATTAAAACGTTGATTTTATTTGCAAAATTCTATTGCTGGCACGATATGTATGTGTGAACCGGAGATTTTTCGGAAATGCAGATCACGATTTTCTGGGACAACATGCTATATTTTCAGAACATTCTGCATCTACTTCTCATCCATGTCCGTACGTAGCTTACGTTGGACCAATTCATCCATCATCCTCGAATTCCAGTGGAAGCATTTCAGATAGTTCTAATTATAATGCTCACTGGAATGGTCCATCCGTACCAGCTGAGATGCCTTCTTCATATCATTTTCCTGCAGCGGATATTCATTATCATAGTTGGGAGAATCATTCTCCTCCTTTTGCCACTTCTGGTGGTCGAATTGCTGGTACAGATCAGCTTTCAGTTCCATCTATAAGTCAAAGGTCTGTGAGGACCAATTCTGATATGCCAAGATCTGGATCTTTTGTGCATCCTTTCCTCATTGGTCACAGGTATGGCTTCGTAGATTGTGGCTGTTTCCTGTGTTATTCACCTTTGCTTCTCTTTCCAAATGCTGATTAGTTGTGTGGGGCTTTTAAGTCTTTATTACCAATAGGTTCGTTACTGTTGCATTTCTCCCCATGCTGAGTTAACTCTGATGGCAGGGAGGGAAAATAAAAATAAATTGAAATGAACTGAGAGTAATTAAAAGTTACTAAAAGATTAAGGCAACCCAAACTACAAGAATTGGAAGAATGCCAACTTATTCCAGCTTAACATTGAAGATGTCTTCTGATTTAAACTGTAAGGGTGTAATGTAAAGGGGAAGTGGTAACCAGGCTAAATGTGACTTCTGTGTGCTAAGTGGCTGAAGAAAGCTTCCCCTACTTGTTTTATGGAGTACTCTCTTTAATTAGTTCCATTTCTTTGAAGCCTTTTCTTCTCTTTTCTGGGTATTGTAATGTCGTGACATTAACTTTGGAGACTTTGCTTCTGCAGTCCAAGTGCAAGAGCTGGAAGTTCTGTGGCTTCCTCGATGATTCCTCCTTACCCTGGCAGTAATGCTCGCACTCGTGACAGAGTTCAAGCCTTACAGGCATACCAACAACAACCAAGCACCTCTCCGTCCGTGCGAACACCCATTGTTGGTTCTCGGAGGTCCAGCAGTCATAGAGGTATCCCTCCATTGGGACCTGTTGGCTCGTCATCTGACCAGTCCTCAGGCTTTTATTTCGTTCCATCTGGCAATATGGGTCGTAATTTCCAAGAGGCTGAAGCTCCTATGCCTGGTCGTTTTCACACATGGGAGCGAGAACACTTACCTTCATTCTCGGTGAACCAGATTGACAGAGATCAAACAACCTGGAGCTTGTTACATCAAGCTGCCCGCGGTTCAGAACCTGGCATGAGGTCTACCATCAACTTCCGCCAAAGACATGGTTCTGACAGAATGCAATCGCAAGGTCGTTGATATAATCTATTTTCGAGTGGGACATGAAAGCTTACTACCATTTCATAAGCTGAAAGGTTGTTTTGTATTCTTGAAAACGAGATATATCGCTATATCGCTAGAATCTGTCATCCTGATAGCCCAGAAAAACTGTGAAGCGGCTAGAAAACGATCTCTAAGGCAGTCACATTATGAACTTGTTTGATTTCTTGCCTGTTGAGGATGTGAGAGGGAACTTTGGAAAGAAGAAAGGGAAGGTGCTTGATGCCTGTTTTGAGTGGTAGTTGTTGGGTTCATCGTGGAATGTATCTTGCAGATTCTTTGATCGAATGTGCCATATGGAGTGTCAAATTTTTTGATTGGGATTCTTCAATAATGCATACATGGTCGTAAGGCCCTTCCTATTTTTATCCTTCCCTTCTCCGTGGTTACTAAGAAGATGATGATAGAAAAACAGTCTAAGCATAGGAATGATCAGATTTGACGCATTATGTGGGTGCATAGGGGCTTTGGATGCGGGGAGAAATGAGGTAGTGGGGATGATCCTAGATTTTGTTTTTGCTTATAGATTTAGGGGTAATAGATACTTGCTTTAAGAAATTGCACTCGATGAATAAGCTCGGCATAATGGTATCACCCATTATGTCTTGCAACAGATTATACCATTATGTCTTGCAACAGATTATCTAGAGACTCAAAACAATATCGATGAATTACATCTAAGGTGGGCCTAATGTGTTCCATATTGTATTTGATAAGTCGTAAATTCATCAAGATCAAGAGGGATCTTGAATTGAGGATGTATTGTATGAGCACCAGACGATAGATGGTATGTGATACTTGATGAAGCAACTACAAGTACAATGAGATGATTACTCTAAACACATCTGATGTGAATCTAACGGAATTCAATGGATATTTTATGGGCAATGACGGGTAGAAGCACCAAGACATGTGGAGAGGTGAGTCAATTCCCAAAATGAAAAATTGAAGAAATTTGAGCCGCAGTCAAAGTTGGTCAACACCCCGGGTCAACTTCCGGTCAATGCTCAAACATGGACAAGATAGGTACCATTTGAAAGGTCTTTCCAAGAGGATTCCAACAAGCTCAATGGAAGATCAAATGAAGCTTGTGCAACCATTTCTTTATGCACAAGTCATCCTAAAAATAGTGATGCTAGCATATCTCCTACTTGTCATATGGTGCCAAACCTTTGGAAATAGACTTCAATCAGCAACCAAGACCTCCCCACATTGCTCCAACTCGTGTTTCCTCTTTAGGAGTAGATTATTTTGAATTCTAGACACTTATCTCTTAAAGTGGTGCTTAGGGTTGTTATGGTAATGATTGGTGTGCTAATCTAGGGTTTCTTTGTAATCAGACTTGTGAGTCACATGTGTGACATTCTAGATCCTTTCTAGGCTGATATTTTTAGGGTTAGGGAGTGAGAGGGCTGCCCCTTATGTGCTTACATATAGGGTCTCTCACAATCTTTGTAATTTTATAATCTTTATGATGAAAAGTGCTTGAATTGAGTTTATCTCCTCAAGCTTGATTCTCACCCTATGTTTGCCCCAACCCTTGAGGCTCACCTTTAAGTTTCAAGAATCAAATCTAGTATTGCTACCGCCACCCTAGTGTGTGGGTCCTATATCTGCCGCCCTCCACTCGACATTCAACAAGGATTGTCAAGACCCTCCAATGTTTCGAATGTGTTTGGCCGACTATTCATCTCCTTCCAAGAACTAAATCAAGAAGTTAGGACCTCCCTTGAGGTTTACATCAACATGTCAGTATAGTCTTTCAAAATGTATGTTGTCTTAATATCACCATGTCCATGTAAAAAAATAGACCACCAAGTCTACAAAGGATTGTGTTAACTACAACATCATAAGCATACAACTATTCAACAATTAATTTAGAATGTAGTGTAACATGCTCTATAGTAAAAAAAATCAAAATATTTTGGTATTAAAAGACAATGATCCTTAATAGACAAGCTAAACTTATTTAGCACATTTTCAAGGTGAATCATGGTAGCTTCTTGTGGTATTGTATGGTAAGACAATTGTGGGCATGACAAGTCATCATCGTCCAACTCATCGGAAATCTAGATACGCTCCCAGATCTTTTCTGTTGTCGCGTCAAATGAATTGCACATCTGTACTCCCACCAGGAAGGCACACTCCTAAAATCTATGTAAAAACTCATCTAAAAATTAGAAAAAATTAAAGATAGTGTGGCATTTAGACAAAAACTTATGGTTAACATTTAAAAAGAAGTAAGTAGAATAGTAAGGAATCTCGTCACCTAACCTCAATTCTCATGTCTCATTCATGTTCTCAAACTATAAATATTTAATGGTATTAACTAATATGTTAAATTTTTTACATAATAAATAATACCGTCAAGTATTTATAATAAGGAATAAAGAGTAGATATGGAAATTGAAAACACGTGAATTGGAACACGTGAGCTGGACTAGAAGCTCTTGAAGAGGAACTCCAAAAACCAGAAAGCCTTTAAGGATAAAGAGTAACATTTAGAAGGAAAGTGAAAGTGCTTTGACTCACTAAAAAATGTTGGTATTATAGAAGGATCTAAAAGCAGAGAAAAAATTACTTAAAATAACCCCCTAACCCTCCACCTCTCTTATCGGAAATAGTGAGCACATGATTACACTATACTGATATCCCTCAATAAAATGAAGGAGTACTACATGGCAAAAAAACAAACTTACACTATGCAACCAGTGACGAAATCAAGATTTAAGTCATGACGGTAGTTATTCAAATAAAAAAAATTCTAAACTTGAAATTAAATAATATCAATTAAATTAAATTAATTTTATTTAATTTTTTTGATGAATTAATAAATAATAATTAAAATTATCTTTAATAGGTTTAATATTCATCAATTTGGGACGATTAATAATTCTAAAATATATACATCTAATCCATCAACGGTAAAATGTTTTCTCATCGTCTTTTTCATGGATAGTAAGAACCTATAAATTTAGTACTCCCTCCGTCCGTAAAAGATTCATCCATTTGACTTTGTTATTTCAAAATTTAATATTTGACTCAAATTTTACTAAAGATAGATAGTTTAAAAAAAATCAAAAAAATATATATTTAGAAAATTTGGATTTCAAATTATGATACTCATATGAAATATTTAATTTTCAATATCTAAACATTCATGAAAATAAATCATAGATTAAATATTATGAAAGTGTCAAAATAAATGGATCATGGACGTTGGGAGTATTAAAGAATCCACTAACACTTTAGTCCAAGGGCTTTAATCCACACGGTCAACTAAAGAAACTAAGCAGGAAAACCAAGTCAAAGTACTAGTCCTTCTATGAGAAAAGCTCCATAAGCCATACTGAACATACTTTTAACCGAAATATGAGATACACCAAAACAACACACTTTTCCCAGAAACAACAAGCAGTCAAAAATAAAGCTACAGGGATAAGAGCAGAATCGATCCCATCTAGTAATTACTCAAACAAGAACTCAATCGGATCATGCACGAAAGAAAAAGGAATATCAAGTTCTACTTCTAATCAGATAACACATAAAAGTAATTGAGATTTAGGAAGAAAGTACCCAACTTGTTGTTGATATTGATCGAATAGTATCAGAGGCAACACCAACTTACAAAGTCCATCTTGTGGTTCATCATCGTTGCTGATTTCCTTGCCGATTCGATCGCTCCACTGCTAGTCGAACCTCATCCAATCCAGCCCCATACCGTAGCTTCGCCGGTGATGCCATGAACAGCTGCCCATGGATCACACTCGCCTTGCATCCCTCCATCTTTGAGTATTGCTTTAGCCCAAGGCGAATCGAATCCCAACCCCAGCTCGCCTCCGCCGTCAGGAGCCGTATTGGAGGCCAAGGTCGCTCCCTTGCCCGCCTCCCATCACTCACTTCATCTTCCCTCATCCATCGAGTTCCCATTCAGAATCCAGAAGAAGAATGAAGAATAAAGAAGATGAGGATACAAAAATAATCGATCTTGATCTGTTCTATTTACTAATATAAATAATAGTATATAATAACCAATAATTTAATTAGTCCTTAAGTTTATTTAGTTCTTCTAGTTTTACCCTATTTATTTAATAAATTCCACTTTGGTCATTTCTGAATTAACTTAATATTTTAATCCTTTCAAAGTTTATTCTAACCTTTCTAACACTTCTCAATTCTAACTTCCTAATTTCCAATTAGGTCATTTCACTAACTTATTTCAATTTTATTCTTTCAATTTCACGTTTAACTTTAATTTCTACTTACTCAAGTCATTAACTTAAAGCTAAATTCCACTTTTCACATCAACTTTCTAATTGTTTTCATTTTAGTCCCTTAGCTTTTAATCTCTTTAGTTGTGGTACAAACGAAAGTCTGGGTCATAACACCAGCTACTAGAACCAACAGAAAGAACACGCGCCAAAGTGAAAGAGCTGAGGCATCATCTCCGCCACCTGCCAAAACTAGAAGAACGGATAAGGGCAAAGAGTTAGCCTCTAAAGATCATCAGTTCATCAATGATCAACCTAAGGAGTACTACAACAAGATTCACAAGAGGAGCCTTCATATGCAGGAAAGGTAAAATCTCAACCATCGAGAGCTGCAAGACATGAAGGCAACAGTAGATGCTTGGGGTTGGTCAAAGCATATACATCCTCCTTGGGCCGTCAACATTTGTCTAGTGAATGAGTTTTACAGTAATGTGAGAGCACGAGTGGAGGAGAACAATGCCGAGAGACCTACTCAGATACAGATCAGGGGTGAGAATGTGGATTTCTCACCTGATGCTATCCGTAGAGAGCTTGGCGTCATAGAGGATGGCATAGAGATCGGGTTGATGATCACTGAGGACCTGAGCCAGATTGCACTAGTTATTTCTACCAGTGATGATATTCCTACATGGGATACATCTAGAGGGCGACAAGTGATCTCGTCCAAGTGCCTAAAGTCGCAGTTGCGTATTTGGAACAAGAGCACCCACGATAATCTTCAACCATCAAAAGACCACACAACATGACCATTGAGAGAGTTGACACTTTGTTCTGGATTGCATAGGATATAGAGTCAACATGGGCCAGATGATATATGAGGGCCTTCTTGAGACTGCTTGCAATCAGAAGCTCTCCCTAGCTTTCCCTCAGCTTATCACTTCATGTTGTGAACTGTTGAAAGTTACTGTGGAGGAAGCCAACAGTTTCAAGAGGCTTCCTAGAGATAAAGTGTGGTACTAGGATGTGCATGTGATTCAAGAAAATGCTGCGATCAATCGGGTTAAGACAAAAGCGGAAAAGAAGAAGACAAATCAGCAAGAAGGGAAGAGCAGTGAGCACTTGATCCTTGAGGCGGAGGAAGAGGCAGTCCATGTTGCTGAACATGAGGTTGAAGAAGAAGTATTCAAAGAGGAGATCATGGAGAAGGTTCCCACTACTGGGAAGAAGCTATACTCAGCTTTCAAAAAACTTTACTCCAAGTTGCACAATCTCATCTCATGCAGCGCGAAAGCTAGTCAGGAGTGAGATAGAGCTCAAAAAGATAGGATCAAGGTGCTTGAGGCACAGAACATAGAGCTACAACTACAGATTCAAGAGTTCGAGGCTAGACGCCTCACGGAGGTGCAGAGACAACAGACATTCGAGGAGCATACTAATAAGAAATTTGAGGATCTCCAATCATATGCCTTAGGGCTCCATAGGGAGACACAGTACCTGAACCGCAACTTCCTTAGGGCCTTGTCGACCAGATTTCAGAGTGCTTCTCCGGGCCATTTTCTCAGCCTACCGCCTCACGCGCACCTCCCAGAACTATTCCAGCATTTATGCCTCCTTCTCTCTTCCCTGAGGTAGGTATTCCAGATGATGTGTCATCCTCCTCTCACTTACAGACACCAGTCTCTCCGACAATAGAGCATTCTTCTCTCTCCCCATATGCTGATCATGTTGACTTAGTGCCCCACTCCTCATTAGTTCAGACCTACAAGAGAGTTGGGAGGCGTCCTTCTCCACCCATACTGACTCCAAGGCTGGTAATGAGGACGGTCCTACTCCCTCCCAGAATTAAAGGGCCTACTTGGCCGCCCAGGTGTCACCACCCTTCTCCGACCGGTGCGGCGGAAGCGTGTGGGAACGGTGCTGAGAGGCGGTGGTGATGTCGGAGTGAAGTTTACCAATGAAATTGTGGGCCCGAAATACTACCCTTAAAAATTTCTTGTCGATAATAATTTATCTTCTAACGTGTTATTCAATTTTAAGGCATTCTATTACTTAAGCCCTAAGCCTGCACCCGAAAACACGTTAACATTATACGGAAAATCGCGCAGTAATAAATCATATTTCCAGATGCCAGAGCATAATTAATATAGATATTATGATCATATCATGTGCTTCTAACTACTGATGCATACTACATCTACAGAGCCATATTATACCAATAGTGAATGTACTAA
>JBBYHH010153712.1:0-23119 GCA_038382905.1 Daphne laureola | reverse complement strand
TACAATGTGTGAACTCATGTGTCTTTTCTTTCTTTCTTTGTTTTTTTTTCTTTGTAAATTATATATCCTACATTAAATCAAATATCATACAATAAATTATCTTATTAAAAATAAATTTTTACCTCTTTCTTTTATTATTTTTGCATGTCAGTCCCAAATATTTTCAATCTTCTTATTTGAACATTTGAATATTTTGTATTTTTATATTTTGTGTTCTCTACTTTTATTTATTACTCCTAAAAGAATAAATCAGTTCTCACATCTTTTTTAAAAAATCATATTTATTTCAAAATTCAATTTACATGTAAATTTTCCCACATTGTTTATTTACAAATAGGGATAAAAAATTATTTATTTTTCTTTCTTCAGCAAATTAAACTTCATTCTTACTTTTTACTTTTATTCTTTTTACACATTAACCCGCGACTCTTTCCAATCTTATTTAAAAATTTCAACATTTTGTATTTTTTTTGTTTTTTCCCTTACTTTCTCACTTCTTACCTCTGATTTTCAGTTTATTTTTCAAAATTTAAGGTTTTCTTTTAACTTTTCTATAAACACATGTATTGTTTTATTTTTATTTTTTTACGTATATTTTCACGTCTATACTTTCTTTTTCACGTACTTTCTTTTCCTTTTTTGAATATTACATTACTTCTCGATTATCATGTGATAAAATTGAATCGAAAATTATCCTCAATTCTTACTAGTTATTGTCCTTAATTTTTTTTTTTCATTTTCATACTTTATTTTTTACTATACATCAATATAAATAAATTACAACTTAATCAAGATTATACACTTGTTACGGAGCACGGAGCACGGTTGATAGCACCTCGTTAATACAACAATACTCATTGTTCCAAAAAATTATGGAGTATTTATTTCACATGGAGATTAATCTTTTTTATTAACTATAGAGTAATAAAGTATGCATATTTAGAATATTTAGACATGTAAACTATGCATATTTAGAATATTAAATCCCATAGTATTTAATCTATGATTTTTTTTATGAATATTTAAACATGTAAAATTAAATAATTTATATGCATATCATAATTTGAAATATAAAGTTTCTAAATATATTATTTTTCAATTCTTTTTTTATTATTTATCTTTATAAAAATTTGAGTCAAATATTGAATATTTAAACACCCAAAACAAATGGATCAATTAATAATGGAGGGAGGGAATAGTTTTTTTCATTGGAAATGGAAAGCTCAGGCCGTGATGTAAAATTTGTGTGGAAATATTTCATAGAAAAAAAAAAAACAAATGTATCTATTTTACTGGTATAGGCCAATATTATTTTTGAATTTTATTGGGACGAAAAGAGTATAATTTATTTTACATTTTTTCATTTTGTAGCTAATTTATTTGGCTTAAAAATTAAATTAGCAAAAGGGTATTTGCTTTTCTAGGAAAACTCTAATTTTTGTAGCCTTTAAGCCTTCAATAAATTCTGATTTAAACAATGATCCCAAAATATAAATCTAATGCAAAATAGTACAATATTCTTACTTTAGGCCAAACCAAGCCAGTTTTATAGATTTAAAAAAAAAAAAAAAAAAACTTAAGTACCCATAAGGTACTATTGTAAGAATATTGATCTACTAAAACTTATTGATTGTCCCATATCTATACATCAGGGATCAAACTGGCTAAAGATTCTGAACTCTGCCATGGAAACCCATTTCAAAATTGATCTACTAACATCATCTCACCTGGAGGATGCACGCTTGGCAGTGTCTTCTGCACGAGTAAGTGCATCTGTGAGAACGTCAATGGTCCAGTTTCTTAAGTCCTCCTGTATGCAAGCAAATCAGGAAGAACAAGACTCAGTTTCGAATGCAGCAGTTTCATGTAAACGCACTACAGAACCAACAAAGATCAACATAACTCTAAAGACTTTCCTCATAACTCAACAAAAAAGAATTCTATCTGGGGAGTTCTAGTACGACGAATCTCAAGGAACTATGTGTAACTCGTGATGAAGAAAATCCCTCTCAGTATGGTTTAAAAACTAAGTATGCGCTATATAATTGCCATGCAACAACCAGAAAAGCAAATTACCGAGTTTTAGAATGCAACTTTTTCAACAACCATACCCGGCTTTTCCAAACAACCAGCTACTTTTAAGAGTTAATCACTATAATTTATAATGAAATCCAAAGTGGTTGCTGTACGGCCTTCGGCCTATTAGTTAAAAGCATGCTGAGCATTTATCCCGAACTTAAATAATGAGCTAGCGATGAACGTGTAATCCTTCCATCATCAACGAAAACAGATGACATTTTGTTCAAGAAAGTTGATGCATCAACTAATTATTCTAAAGGTTCCTAGTATCTATAAAATGAAATTTACCTACATGAGATAAAAGTGAGAAGGAAACCCACAGAATAACCTTAATTCTTTTGAAACTGAGAAGAGAGACATATTCTTTGAGGTGGAAAGTGCGTAAAACTCAAGAGGTTGGTTATTTTAGTTTTTTTGGGCTCACCTTATGTAGCTGTTCTCCTGTTCTTATCCTTGCATTTGGACGAGCAAGCTTGGACTCAAAGGGAGTCCTTGGTCTTACTTCTCGTATCTCTTCCCATTCCTCTTGACTAAGCATCCTCACGGTGCCCTGACCGGCAGGAGCATTCTTGATCTTACGTTCAATCAATTCTTGGGATCTTGACTCATCATGCTGTCAATTAGAACAGTTAACTTCAGTACCTAATTAAGTCATTGCACTAAATCCAACTGCAGCAGCAAGAAGATTTCTGAAATTTAATTTTACTACATCAAAGAATGATTTCTTAAGCTTACCCAGAAAACATGTATTCCATATAAGCACAAAGATGACTGTCTTGTGGTCACAAATCAAAAGAATGGTCTATTAAATTAATGTATAATTGCTAGCATAGAATACACCAAACAACTTGACCATTTCACCTTCTCATTGAAGACAATAATGTTCAGTGAGCAATCTAAGACATTGAAGAAACATCAGCCCCTAGAATTGGAGATACAGGATTCCTCACAAAATCCTTAAACTAACAGGCTTCCAAATAGCATGCTGTGATATGAAGCTAACCACCAGAAAGGAACAGAAGAAATGCAAACAGCCCACTGAAAATTGGAGGGGGTGAGGGTCAGGGAACAGCTGAGACATGGAAACAAACCATCATAAGGAGCTTTGCAAAGAGTGCAATTCCCACAACAGTAAGATACATTGGCATTGATGCAGTGTCAAGGAATGATCTTGATTCAGGAACCTCTACAAACAGCTGATTCTTCTTAGGTTTCCTTTTCTTCCTAATCTTTTCCAACTCCAAAACTCTTCTCTTCAAGCTCTCAGTAGGCCCATCTATGGATGACACATGTAAATGTCTTCGAAACAGACGCCCAATATGCCTAATCTCATACATTCTGGATAGAAAAGAACCTGCAATTTTCATGAACATGGGATATGTAACCTGGGATTAGCAATAAACAACTAGGCAGTAACCTGCTGGTCATGAAAAAATAATGACGAAACATTTTCATCAAAATGTAGACCATCCATCAGAATCGTAACGCATAAATAAAAGAAAAGAGTGATCCAATGGTTCCTAAGCTCATATTCCATTCGATTGGAGAAAAAAGGAGCAACTAAAGCCGATAAACAGGGCAAAACTTCCAAATAAAAGATCCTCGAAGGTGCTACCTTCGCTATTCCATCAATGGAACTTTCTGGGGACGAAAGTCAAATTGCTAAAACTGTCCTCACCCACTGCAGCGACCGCCGTGCAGCCGTCCGACACCGACCGACGTTGATGATTCCGGCGAGCTCCTCTCACTTTTTGCAAATGGCAGCAACTGCGATTTCCGAAACCCTCCTTGCCTCTTTGCTTCTTTTTTACTACCAATCGACCCTCAATCTTTCTTCCTGTTTATATATTTAGCCTTCAGCTTTCCTTTTAAAATTAATTGCTACATTTTCAATTGCACATGCCTACATTAACACTTATCAGTATCGGTAAACGAAACGTGCCGAGCCGAGCCCCAACATCATTGCTTCGAGTTCGAGTTCAAGTTCGTGGATGTTGGCTCGAGTTTGCTTAAATTGAACTCGAAAAACACGGTTTGAACTCGGTTCGTCTAATCTTCGAGTTCTGCTCGATAGTTCGAGGGTTCGAAAAAACATAAGTACTTAATTAAAATAGCAAAAAATAAGGAGTAAGTCGTAAATTATCCCAAGACGTTCTTTTCTTTGGCTCGTGGCTCGTGAAGCTAACGTGGTGCGACTGTTTGAGCTCGAGCTCGAACTGACTCGCGAATGACTCGGTTCGTTATACAACCCTAACTCAAATTGACTCGCGAACTGACTCGAGTCGAACCTTAAAGGTTCGAGCTCGGCTCATTTTAAAACTCGAATAAAAAATTCAGCTCGAGCTCCTTTTTGTGGCTCGTGAAACTCAACTCATTTATATGAGTCGAGCTCGAGCTCGAACTGGTTAGCGAACAGTTCGGTTCGTTTTACATCCCTACTATCAACCAATATTGCAGAAAATTTATTTCATTTATTTTAGCAGTTTCACAATATTTATTTTATAATTTTTTACATAAATTTTAAGATATTCAAAGTTAAATTATTGATACACGTATCATTTTTTTTCTTCTGGAAATTTAATATTTTGTATGAGTATCGATCACTCCCCTCACTCAACTTAGTCCACCTCTCATCCCCTATCCCACATGTATAAAAAAAACTTAATCCATTCTCAAATTAAGTTAGTGATTTATAAAATAACTAGCTATAAATGAATGCTTTGTAAATATATATAATGTAAATATCTATCTACCATATTTTATTTTACATATTAATTAGTTTTTTTTTTTTAGGAAGGCAGTATTTAGCACGTTTGCAGATATAGTTTAGAATTTATAACAAAAGAAACGAAAAGAAAAGAAAAAGATCTGAAAAAGGAGATCGGAATTGGCGCTCCTTTTCCTTTTCTGCAAAAAAATCTAAAAAGGCACTTGGATTTCGATTTCGATTTCAAATCCGCGAAGCACAGCTGGAGGTTCTTCAAATTAAAAACATTTTCTAGTTTTTCCCGTCTCCATCTCTACAGTACAAGCCTTTTACCATCAATCCTCGTCGTCCGGTTGTCGCCATGTCAATGCGCAGGCGGACCTTGCTCAAGGTCATCGTCCTCGGCGATAGCGGGTACGTACGTGCCTAGGGTTTCTCGCTCTTTTTGTCTTCATTGCTGACTCCTTTTCTGGGATTATGTCGTAATGTCTGTTTCTGCTCTCAATGTCAGGGTGGGCAAGACTTCCTTGATGAATCAGTATCCTCCACGTTTGGTCTGAGTTTCTGCGATTTTTTGTGCCCTTTCTTTTGTGATTCACGAGGGATTAGTTTGGTTGGTTGTTTGTTCGTTTTGCTTGGCTCTTGGCTTCCAATGTTTTTGCGTTTGATTTCTTGGAAAAAGAAAAGGAGTATATTGTTTGGTCTTTAACTGCTCTGTTTAGATACGTGCATAAGAAATTTAGTCAGCAGTATAAAGCTACCATTGGCGCAGATTTTGTCACCAAGGAACTGCAGATTGATGATAGGCTTGTCACTCTCCAAGTGGGTTTTCTAATTTAAGGCTACCTGTGTGTGTCTCTTGGGTTTTAGTTGTGACAGCAGTTGAGGGGTTAATTCTTGCCATTTTATTAGTTTCCTTTTGATTGTTCTGCTGTTCAGATATGGGACACTGCTGGGCAGGAAAGATTTCAGAGTCTTGGGGTTGCATTCTACAGAGGGGCAGATTGCTGTGTGCTAGTTTATGATGTCAATGTGCTGAAGTCATTTGATACTCTTGATAACTGGCATGATGAGTTTCTTAAGCAGGTAAGCATTTACCTTTGTTAACCCCGGGCAATCTTTCTTTTAGCCATCTAGTAGTGTACTTGTTTGCTAACAAAAGATGATACAAGGTGTCAAGGACATAACTGCCGGTTGGTTTGTAGGCCTATCTCTTCCCAATGTGGAATGTGCACTGCATACTGATTTGCCCTCATTTACACCTTTTATCCTCTCACACTTCTAACTGTGGAGAAAGCTTTCGTTGTTGAGGTGCATTTTGTTCCCGAGGCTGCTAGTTTGTTTATAATCAGAAGCCTAGGCTGCCTTTGTGATCACATTGACTCTGAGAAATTATCTTCTTTGTTATCTTCATTGAGGAGCCAAGTGTCCCTGTTTTTTTCAATTGTTTTTTTTTTTTTTGTTTATATAATAATGAAACTCTAGCGCTGTTCCTAGATACTTATCAAGTTTTCCCCCTTATAATATTGATTTTGTGTTCTATTGCCTCTACTGTACTCCATTATCAATATTACTCCTTTAATTCATTTTAATTTGTATGTTTCTTTCTCAACATTATTTATATACAATTGATACATGAATGTTTGCAGTATATATTTTTTTTCTTTTTGAAGTTTTTAACAAATTCTTTATAGTGAATTTAAGTCAAACACATTGAAAGACAAACGTATTACAAAGGGACGAAGAGAGTTTATTTTAGACCACCAATTTGTTTTGACATAAAATAGATTGGGATATAGCTGCCTCAACCAAACTGGGTGAAGCAGTTTTCTACAGTTTTGATTTGTCTTGGAAACATGATTTGTTTTTTTTTTTGTTTTTTTTTTATATTCATGATTTTTTTTTGTTTTTTGCCCGGAGGTTTTCTCTCTCTCTTGGATTATCGCTGACATTCATTCTCCTGCTTTTGCGGGGTGGTGGTGAGAATTCAAATTGATAGCTAGTGTTTTGTTCATAAACTCGATAGGTGGCTTCTTCATTTTTCAGCCTATAAACTTAGGATCTTGTCTCAATGCTAACACTATTGCAATTGCATGTTGCTCTTTAGTTTAGTTGCACCTATATTATCAGCCATAAGTCCTGTTGGATTTATTATATTGTGTATCTGTGGTGTGTGCATGTGTTTGTTGTCACAACTTTTGCCTGATAATTGGTGCAACCGGTACTTTTAGCTCTGGCCTATTTAATCATTCAATTATCCCCCGTGTGTCAATTTGTTAAGTGGGAAGAATTATTTATTCACAGGTCTGGTCTAATTTAATAGTTGGGATTTTGCTCTCCGTGTGTGTGTGTGTTGGTAGTTGTTTCTGCTGTCACAAGAATGAATTGTAAGCTTGGTAATCGGACACTTGGTATCAACTGTTCATTTGATTTTATTCTCGTTTCTCACCAGGCAAACCCTGCTGACCCAAGGACATTTCCCTTCACATTGCTTGGAAACAAAATTGATATAGATGGTGGGAACAGTCGAGTGGTAAGGATTTACCATACATTGTCTTCTGTTTAGCTCATTAATTGACGAGCTGAACTGAACTGTTTAAGCATGTAGGTCTCAGAGAAGAAAGCAAAGGACTGGTGCAGTTCCAAAGGAAACATACCTTACTTTGAGACATCAGCAAAGGAAGATTACAATGTCGATGCTGCTTTCTATTGCATTGCCAAATCTGCTCTTGCAAATGAACGCGAGCAAGACATGTAAGTTTCCTTTCTTTTACTTCCCTGCCGAATTACTATTTGTCTGGGAAGAACTGCACTCGGCTAGACTTAGAAGTATTACTACTATTAATGAGGTTTGAACCAAACAATGGATTCTCATTTTTCATCATTCATGTACTCCAAATTCTTGATTACCGCGGATTCTAAGAATCCACGTTAAGGTTTCAAATTGCTTTAGCACTTGTCTTTGATTTGGTACTGCAGATACTTCCAAGGTATCCCTGAGGCTGTTTCAGAGACGGAACAAAGAGGCGGTTGTTCGTGTTGATATTGAAAGCAGCAACTAAGAAATGTGAAAATTCCATGAATGTGCTGCTGGGTCCAAACCTCTTTTTAGTCCCACTGATTCATCAGCAATACTGCACACCTTTTTTGTTGTAAGCGTTGTAAAAGCTAGAGTATATAACTCTCATGATTCTTGAGGCAAATTTTCTTGGCACTTTTGGTTTGCCAGAGAAATTGTGAAAGCCCTCAACCTTTGATTTTGTTCCAAACTTAAAACAGTTGGATTCTTTTGTATTGGACAGTTAATACTGAAAATGATTACCCTTTGTTTTCTCTTAACGGTGTCTTACTGTTATTTGGTTAGTGCAACAAACAATTGCACGATTATTTGCACCCATCAATTTGGCTATAATACCAAAATCACCATTATAGTTTCTTGAATTATTCTTGATGGTCGTAATTTTTCTGTAGAACCCAAACATGCCACTGGAAGAGAAGCTGAGGATAAGGGTGAGAATGAGCCGAACCGAGCCCTAGTCCGGTAGGCTCGAGCTCGTGAAGATTAGGCTCGGATTGGGTCGTATTACATCTGAGTTCAAGATTGGATTTGAATTCGACTTGAAAGCTTGTGAGGCTTTATAAAAAAACTTGGTTAGATTCATTTCAGATCAGCTCAACTAGGCTTGAACCAACCTCGTTAGACTCGTTAAGGCCTAAGAGATTTAATTGATTGGAAGGGTATCATGAAATTGGAGATTACAGATTGATAGGACTTGATTTATTTCATAGTGGAATTTCGGTGAGGCATACTTCGGTGGACTAGAGACCGAGTCTATGGAGACTTAATTAAGAATGTATCATAAGTTTTCACATGCAACTTGTTAAGGTTTATGAGCTTTTCGAGCCGAGCTAGCTCAACCTCAGTTCATTTAATATACAAATTTAAAATCGGCTCAAGTTTGAGGTTTGGGAAGCTCGGCTGGTAAGAGCTCTAGCTTCTAGTGGAGGATATTGAAGTCAAAGTGGATGATGAAGATGGTGAAGTTATTAATTTGGGAGTTCTGCAGTAGCTTGGACTTGGAGTATGCTTCAAGTTCTGTTTTTTGTTTCTTTTTAACTACTCATATTTCCTAGTATTTCTTAGGAAAAAGGTCCAATTTTAGCATCCATATTTGTATTTTGGCTAAATTTTAGTACTATTTTAAAAATTGGCTCATTTTTGTCATTGTAATTATTTTTTGGGTCTCCGTTTGGCAGTACTGTTTGACTTGGTGTTCTAAGTTGCTGACTGGGTATGAATTTGGTGAAATGGACTCTAGCTGATAATGAGGTGGCTGACACGTGGGAAGAACGAGAGTAACGAGGGGGCTACTCCACGAGCTGGAGCTCAGCGAAGCCGCTCTAAACGATGTCAGAGATGTCGTCGATGAAGGCGCGGATGGTCGGTGTGGAGACCGATATCTGAGAATCGAGGGACTGAGAAACGAGTTTGACGTCATGTAGGATTATAAATTTCACGTGGCCTAACCGTTAACATTTATTCTCTCCGTTAACTATAAAAATACCAATTAAAGACAACCAAATTAAAAGAGTACCAAAATCAAACCACTAAAATAATTATAATAATAAAAACGAACCAATTTTTAAAATAGTGATAAAATTTGACGAAAATATAAATGCTAAAATGGGACATTTTCTCTATTTCTTATGTTCTTTTATTTTGTGGGTCAATCGAAGCATGCATTAAACTAAATTAATTAAAGAAAAAAATTTCCGTTCCGTGTCTGAATTGGCGACGGCGTGGAGCTGCCTCTCTCACATACTTTCTTCTTCTTCTTCTTGCTCCATTTCACTTCACCCCAACTTCTGCTCGTCCAACAATGGCGGCTCTACTGGTTAATGCTTTGAGGATTCTCTTCTTTGCTCTGGGCTCTTTAATGGTAGCAACCCTAGTCTACACCATCTCCATTGATGGCCTCCCTTTTCACATGGACATTCTCACGCCGTACTCTCTCTCCTCCCCCTCTGTCCCGTCTCTGTGTGTGTGTGTGTGTGTGTGTTTATGGGTTTCCATTTTATTTTCCTCCCTTGCGAATATCAACAACTCTGCTGCTAAATTTTCAGGTGGATGGCAGCACTTTTGGTCGATTTCTACATCAATATTGCAGCGCTAGCGGTATGTTCAAATTTCGGGGAATCTTCTAAAATTTGCTTCTAGGGTTATATGCCTTGAATTTCATTTTTCTGTCATTTATGTTTGCGCATATATAGGTCTATAGAGTTACAGTTTCATTTATGACTTTGGATTATTTACCCATTTGTTTATGGGGTTGTGCATGTGAGGTTTAGTTGCATTCTTCTGATGGAATGAGTGACAAGGTTATTATACACTCACCAGGTCTGGGTTTGTTACAAAGAATCAAGTTGGATCAGTGCCTCAATTTGGGTGATCCTCCTTGTTTGCTTGGGCAGGTACTGTTTTATAGGATCATACCTCCCTCATATATTTTCTCTTATGAACATCTATGCTTTGACTGTATGTATTAATCCATTTTTTGTTTTCATTTCCAGTGTCACCACATCTGTTTACATTTTTATTCAGCTCCTGAAGCTCACTCCTCAAGAATCTGTGCAAGATCCCATGTACCATTTGCTTTTGCGACATTTGAATAAGTAATGTTCCGTATCTTCACATTTGAGATGTTCTAATATACTGTGACATTTTATGAGCCGATGTTCATTACGCTCAAGAATTTGGGTGATATTTTTAGTGATTTCATTCTGTTGCTTCCTCTGAATACTCTTATATACTCGGCTTTATCATTTGATTACAGTAGTAAATGTAATTGATAACTGTAAACCTTTCAAATTTATAGATGAACAGCCATTTTGTAATTATTTGAATTCACGGCACTTCTGCATAGGATGGTATGCATTTTAAACTTGTTGAAGTTGATCTGCATAGATGAACAGCCTTTTGTTGGATAAGAAGAATGGTACAAGAAGTTATAAATTTTTCATGATTGGTGAATTCCCCTTTGTTTATGCTTGTATGCATTATACAACTGGTTATTTGTTCGCACCCATGCACATCATATTATTCAAGTAAAAATCTAATCTGAAATATCTTTATATCTAGGGATAGCGCAAAACAGAAGGGACAAAACTCTCCTGTTGTGATTGCTAGGATCATGTTCGGTCTACTTGGTTGTGTGATGCTGGGAACTCTAATCTACACTCTTGTTACTGATGGTTCACCTTTCCGCAAAGAACTCTTTTATCCGTAAGTACTAAACCATAACTCTTTACTTTCAACATTTGTCAATTGACATTCTAGAGTGTAGTGAATTGAAACTGTTTGATGCAATAACCCCCATATTGACAATGATGGTGCCCTAATATCATACCCTTCAGCTCGTTCTAGTTTTTTTCCCATTCGTTATTTTCCGAGGATCAGATACCCATGCTAATTCTTTCTGGCTACTTGTACTACATGTTCTGAGGCTTCTATGTCTGATCTAGAATCTTGCTGTCTGATGCTTAATTCTACGTTTGATCCAAATCTTGTTATAGGAGATTTACGTATGAACTCTACGCATGATTATTTAATTTGTGTAACCGTAACTCCTAGTTGTTTCCTTTGGTGTCTCATAGTGATTAATTGTGCGCAGGTGGATGACGGCAACACTAATCGACTTCTACATTAATGTTGTGGCTTTGTCGGTAGGTGTTCTTCGCCAGAACTCAGAGTTTGCTGCTTTCTTGTCATCTTTCTGATGTATGATTTGTGCAGTTATAGTTGTTTGTGAGCTAGCATATCTGAAGCCAAAATATGCTTTATTATACTCCGTAGTGCTTAAGGCTCACGACACTGTTTTACTTTTGTTACAAAGTCGATTCTTAATATTCCTTATAAAGAAATTAAAATTTACACGCGTAGCATGATGTTTGCGGTCAAAAGTCAGCTGAAGGCATGTTGTTATCACAATTTTGTTTTTGGAAATGATACTTGACTATGCTCTTTAACATGAACTATACTCAGTGAATTTATAATTTTTGTTTTCCTTTGCGCCTTTTCTTTAAACCTCGTAAATAACCAGCACTGCGGTTCTTGAATTGTTCAATAGGTGTGGGTTGCATACAAAGAGTCTAGTTGGACAAGTGCATTCATTTGGATCATTCTACTGATATCCACTGGCAGGTAATTCTACTAATTAGAGTATGCGATATACTTCAATTCATGTACCGTGTTTTTCTACAGTCCATATTCTCCTTAAAACATAGAACTAATAAGTTGTATGCTCTGGAAATCAGTGTTAGTACGTGCGCATACATCGTTAAGGAGCTCCTGCAGTTATCTACACAAGATCCTCTCTATCTTGTTTTGGTAAATCACGAGAACCGGTAAGTTGGGTACGTAATTAGCATAAACCATAGTATAATTTAGTATGTTCTTCTTAACCCAAAAACTTTATTGTCACAGCTATTCTGGTTTTGTATCATGAGGATACATAGTAGTAATTGATTCATGCAACTCCATGGCAATATATAGGAAGTTGTTTGGTGAAATTATCCATCATGAATTGAATGTGATTCCTACTGTTTGATATGCTGTAGGTGACTTTCTCATTACTCAGTACCATTTGTGGATTATGCTTATAAATATGGCTTTGAAATGTTTTATGGTAGGGCAGAAAACAGGTATGAAAGAACTTAACTACTAAATGGATAACGGCGTTACTTGGATCATGGAATGCATTCTCGAGCACTTAACGGCGATTTTTTTTTCTTTCTTTTTGAACGGAAATAATTTTGTATAATAATATTCTACAAATCATTTTAATTGTGATTGTAGAACAACAGTCTTTATGATGATTGTATAACAATATACTAATATAGATCATTCAGTGATAGTATTGTTTGATTAATGTAAATTCACAAGTTGAATTATGTTTCAGCACATAATTTGTTGCATGTAATGGTAGTCTGAGCTAGGGGTGAGAACGAGCCGAGCTGAGTCCGAGTCTTGGCAGGTTCGGTTTGAGCTCGTTAAGATTGGGCTCGGCTCGAATTCTATTCGATCTCAAAATCAGCCTCGAGCTCGGTTCGATTATGAAATTTGGTTAGGTTTGTTTTAGTTTAGCTCGATTAGATTCGAATCGAGCTCGTGAGTTCGAAAATTTCCAATCTATTCAATAAACTGTTAGTTATATTAGAAAAAATCGATTAATGGATCAAATATCAAAATTTTATTGAGAGTTCAAATTTTTTAAGAGGGTTAAGGGTTTACGTATTATATAAGAATAGAAAAGACTTAAGTAAAAATGCACTTTAGATATTTTACATAAACTCATTAAGGTTTGTGAGCTTTTCGAGCCGAACATCTCAAACTCGAGCTCAGCTCGTTAAGTAAACGAGTTTAAAAGTTGGCTCGAGTTCATTAGACTCGTTAGAATTCGAACTTGAGACAACTCGTTTCATTTCTCACCCCTAGTCTCGCCTCTATATATGTGAAATGGTTTTGCGTTTTAGATGGAGTATCTTGCTAGCATGTGTTTGCCTCCCTTCTAATCGAGATGGAAATATACATAAGGAAATAAATTAGTTGCAATATAATAAGAAAAGTAATCTTAATAAAAAAAACTCTAAAACTTTGTATAGGAGTAAAAGTAAAACACTACTCGCACACATGTCAACTGCCAAGCTTTATTGCATGCCAAGAAAAATCAAAAGTTAAAATCCAATTCCAATGCTTCCTAGGATTTCAACTTCGTTAGTATATTCTAGTAGTGGTGAATAGACTAATGGAGATTTTGTTAAGAAGGGTATTTTAATATTTAAAATTATTAATTAGTTAAATTAGTTAGACTAAGATTGATAATTAACAGGATCAATTTCAACTTCTTGTTTTAGCTCTTAATCTCGAATAAAATGCAAAATCAATCCTAAATGTCTGAAGTTTACAAGGATTAAATTTTAAATATTTCAAATTAATCATTAAATTTGAGACATTATCAACCGTAGGTAGCTCACATCAATCAATTCGAAATTAACATTTTTTTATACCGATTATGTCTGTGAATAGCTGTTTCAAATAATTATAGTATTTAATTTTATAATGGCTAAACAAACAACTACTGCTAAATTCTAAAAGTTACATGGAGATAAAAAAAATTTTAAAATAAAAACTACTTAAAAAAACTATTACCAAATACACTCCTGGTTTATTTCAGTCCTCTTGTAGCTTATTTAAATCCTAGCGTTTTTAACAAGTTTTATGAGAATAGAGAAAAGGGTAGCTCACGTTATGTTGATTGTTGGGATTAGGTGACAGAAAGAGGGTAGCTATTGAACTTGGACTCTGTTTCTTTTCAAATACCAATAGAAAATAGGCTTTATTATCAAATAGTCATTAATTTATACTTTAGTCCCTAAGTTATAAAACGTGTCAACTCAGTCCCTAAATCATGTAAGTTCAAGCATTTTAGTCTTTTAATTCGGTAACTCGCTCAATGAGACTCTAACGTTATTAATTTTTTGACAGATAAGTGACCTATTTGTAAGAATTTAAAGTATTTGTTTGTAAATGCTCAAATTCAAAACTTTAAGGGATTGTAGTGGCCAGTCATATTCCTCTATTCAACCCAATCCACCCACCCAGAAAATCCTGTGAGACGATATTTTTATTAGATCTGATAGTTTTAGGGACTTTGGGCATAGATTAAAAAGAAATATGATCATAATAAACATTTTCTCTAAAGTCAACTAACATTTATACGGTCAAAGAGGTGAAGTATTTGACAATGCATAGTTCATGGACTGAGTTAACATATTTTATAACTCAGGAATTAAAGTAATTGAATCAACATAATTCAGGGAACTATTTAATAATAAAACCTAGAAAATATTCCCAATTTTACACTTTCTTCAATTTTTTTCCCCATGAGTGGAAATTTATTCCTGTTTATAAATTATAACCTTTCTCCCAATTGATTATATCCTCTTTCTTTTACAAACTCCAAAGGCAATGTAATAACTCGTTTGGAATGGAGGAATGTTTTTCTTAAAGGCCTTCATCATGACGTAAATATTCATTTTATTTGGTATTTACTTCCTCCGCTAAAAAAGTTATCAACATTATCATATTGAATTATTTAAAAATTTGTAACATTTGTAGAACATAATTAAATTTATCTTACTATATCTCCTTGGTGGAACAATGAGCATGTATTGGTGTGCCTTTAATTTTTTTAATATATTGATATAATACGAGGATTAAAATGGATAAAAAGAAATAAATTTTTAATAAAATTAATTTTTAAAAATAATTAGTTGAGTAAGTGGTGTAAATGAATTAGTCTATGTGAGATCAGATAATAAAAAAATAAAAGAATAAATGAGTGAGTGAGATTAGAAGAGATGGTATGGTCAAATGAGAAAATAAAAAAGTAGAAAAAAAAAAAAAGAAAATTGATAAATTTACTTGAAGGTGACACGTAATATAGTGAGTTAGTTGATTCTTGCCGAAGCAGCGACCAAACAAACATCCTGCGGCCCACAATGGACCGGACCGAAACAGACAAGTACGGGTCCCACACTGATTGCCACGTCACCATATATTATTCCCCGCCGCACGTGCGGTTCCCCGTGGCGGCACGCGAATCTCCTCCGGTGACTACAAAATATAAATACCACCTTCCCTCTCTCTCTCTTCACACAGAAGAAGAAGAAGAAGAAGAAGAAGAAAAGCAAAAAAAGAAACTTGAAATCCATTCTTTCATTAATTCCAGAAAAACAGGGATTAAATTAACCATCTTTCTTGTTTTCAAGCTGCTGCCACCCCTCACCTCAACTGGACTCATCATAATCATAATCATAATCATAATCATAATCGGATATTCTAATCTCTAACCATCATTAATTGTTGTTTTAATTCGAGATCGATCCATCAAGATGGCGGCGGCTCAGGCGGTGTCTCCCACGGCGGCGCCCGGATTCTCCAACTCCTCCCTCTACGTCGGAGATCTGGACCCCACCGTCAACGAAGGCCAATTGTACGATCTGTTCACCCAGGTGGCCACCGTTGTCTCAACCAGAGTGTGTAGGGATCAGAGCAAGCGATCTTCTCTTGGTTACGCTTATGTCAATTTCAGTAACCCTCAAGATGGTATTTTTATCATATATACATACCTACATTACATATACATATATTCTTATTTGGTTGATAAAGATGCTGGCTTTATGATGTTTCCATGAACAACATTGATTTTTGGTGTTTGGTTATGACAGAGTAATTAAAGTCTTGTCTTTTGCTATCATTGGTGGATAAAGCTTTCACTTTTCTGCACCTTTTGAAATAAAATTTTGGTCTTTACCATATCCCTTAATAATTTTTTGAAGCTTCCAATGCTAAGGAGATGTTGAACTTCACACCTCTCAATGGTAAACCGATTAGGATTATGTATTCTCACCGGGATCCCAGCATCCGCAAAAGTGGATATGCCAATGTTTTCATCAAGAACTTGGAGGCATCGATTGACAACAAGACATTGTACGACATTTTCGCTGTGTTTGGAACCGTTTTGTCGTGCAAGGTAGCTACTGATGGCAATGCGCAGTCAAGAGGTTTCGGGTTTGTGCAGTTTGAGAGTCAGGAAGCTGCGGAAACTGCGACCAAGAGGTTGAACGGCATGCTGATAAATGATAAACAGGTTTACGTTGGACAGCATGTTCGCCGCCTAGAGAGGCTTAATTCGGGTGCATCTCCAATGTTCACCAATGTTTACATTAAAAACTTATCCGAAACAACAACGGATGAGGAACTTAAGAAAACTTTTGGCGCATACGGCTCCATCACCAGCGCTATCATCATGAAAGATCAGACTGGGAAGTCGAGATGTTTTGGATTCATCAACTTTGATAATCCCGAAGCCGCTTCAACTGCAGTTGAGAAGTTGAATGGCACTGTAAATGATGATAAGGTTTGGTATGTGGGAAGGGCCCAAAAGAAAGCAGAAAGGGAGGCGGAGTTGAGAGCTAAATTTGAACAGGAAAGACTTGGTAAATATGAAAAATCTCAGGGTGCTAATTTGTATCTGAAGAACCTTGATGACAGTATAGATGATAACAAGCTGAGGGAATTGTTTTCCGAATTCGGAAATATCACATCATGCAAAGTAAGCCTTGTACATGCACATTTCGTTCGTTCGTTACTTTTCAGTTCAGGTTTCCCTAGTTTATTCCTAGGTTGTGATGGGGACAAAATGTTTTTGTTTTTTACCTGTTGCAAAAGGTTATGGTCAACCCACAGGGTATTAGCAAGGGATCTGGTTTTGTGGCTTTTGATACACCTGAGGAAGCAACCAAGGCTGTAAGTTGTACCATGAATCCTTTTGACATCTCCTGTGATGGTGTCTGTTTTTGGATTTATTTATCAAGTCTTCATTTTGTAGTTGAATGAAATGAATGGGAAGATGATTGGGAAGAAGCCTCTTTATGTCGCGGTGGCTCAACGCAAGGAAGAAAGGATGGCCAGACTCCAGGTTATCTATTTCATGTTTGGATATTGTTTGAAATCTCAACACTTTCAACCAGGTCCACTATCATTTATCTGCAGAAGAAATTTAATACTAAGTTTTAGTTTTCTTTCCAACTTAGCTGTTGTCCCTACCTCTAGATGGCACAAGTTTCATAAGATTATCAATTATGAACTACATTTACTTTAACTTACTTAGTTACTTTGAAGTCGAACACTATTATCCTGAACAACGGAGCCTTAGTTTGTCCGCCCAACCTTTTGCATTTCAACGGAAAGGTTACAGTTGAATTCGTGGAAAACAAGGTTTCAGGGAAAGAACTTGATAGAGGATATTTTCTTTAAAACGTAGTATTAAAACCGTCCTAATAAGGAGAACTCACTTCGAAGCAGTGAGTAAATGATATGAAGATGCAATATGTGGCAATGTGGAAATGCATGTCATCTTTCTCTTTGGGTATTGACAAATTGTTGCCTGATCTCCTGAACCTACTGTTGACCCATTCTTTTTTGAAATTTAGCAAAATTTGTAGAGCTTATGGGTTTTTGGTGACAGTTTTCCCTCCTCACTCACAATTGTAGGCTCACTTTGCTCAACTTCGGGGGCACAGCCCAATGGCTCCTCTGACTTCAGGAATTCCAGGATATCATCCTGCGGCTGCTGCTGCTAGACTTGGCCATCAACAGCTCTATTTTGGCCAAGCAGCACCTGGTCTGATACCACAACCTGCTGGGTATGGGTTCCAGCAGCAGCTCCTGCCCGGAATTCGTCCTGGGATAGCCCCGAACTATCTAATGCCATTCAACCTTCAAAGGCAAGCACAATCTGGCCAGAGGATGGGTGTCCGTCGACAAGGAAATGCCCAACAGATGCTTCCACAGCAGCAGCAGGTAAATTGTTCTAGTTTTTGCTAAGTGGTGCTTTAACAAAATTGCTGTATGGGCAACTGATGCTTGTAATGCTTCATTTCACCATCTTCTAACAGTACCGTGGACCTTTAAAAAAATTCTGCAGATGAGATAGGAGTATACGATTTTACAGTATCTATGCTTTTTTTAACAAGAAAGGACAGTTAACTTCTGACCAGTAGTGCTGATCTCTTACCATACTATAACCTTACTTTTTGTTGTGGCGCCTATGCTTAGATGATGCACCGGAATGCCAGTAAAGGTTTCCGATTCATGGGCAACACAAGGAATGGTGTAGACACATCTCCAGCTCCCCAAGGTATCGTGGGTCCGATAATGCCTGTCCAGTGTGATGTTCCCGGACTTCCTGTAACCCCTAATGATGCTCAACGACCTGGACCAGTGCCTATATCAACACTTACATCTGCCTTGGCTTCTGCTTCTCCGGAGAATCGTACAGTGGTATTTACTGTTTCTTACTAGTTTATACTATCTCTGTAACACTAAAATGCATCAGATTAATGGAAACATATCAGTTTGACTTACTTTGGCCGTTACGAAACTGGCAGATGTTAGGTGAGCAACTGTTTCCCTTGGTCCAGCGACTTGAACCAGAGCATGTGGCGAAGGTGACAGGCATGCTGCTTGAAATGGATCAGACAGAGGTACTACATCTGATTGATTCTCCAGAAGCTCTGAAGGAAAAGGTGGCAGAAGCAATGGCTGTCCTGCGTGATGCCGCCACCAGAGGGCCTGATATCAGTAATGACTTGAGCGCATTGGCATTGAGTGCATGAGATGAGATGAGATCCACCAGGTTTTCATCGATCAGAACGCTGTTAAGTGAGTTCAGAAGCCCTTTTCATGGGATTGATTAGTCATTCTTTTTGGAGCTATGCTCCAAAACAAATTTTGCTTAATTCATAAAATCCTTGAGGGACTAGTTTCCTGGGGATTTAAAGGTGAAATTTATGACATGGGTTTATCTGCATTTTTCCTATCGGTTGAAGCATTGAAGAATGGATGAATTAAAGGTTTTGATACTGCTTGAGAGCTTATTTACCTGATTGCATTGCCTTGAATTGAATTCATAGACCCTCAATGGCAGTTTAAGCCCAGATCACAGTCTACAGGGAAGTGGCATCATCAGATAAAATCTAAATCAACTTAAAATGCTCACAGATGTTAGGTTGGTGCTGGGTGAAGCTTGACTTCACATGAAATCAGGATGAACTTCATCTTCTACGGTGAAATCATCATCCCAGTCAGTCTGCAGTAGTTCATTTCCTCCCCCGCTTTCTCGATCTTCTGCATAAAGTATCCGGCTTCCAAGCTGCAAATCTTCATCATCTTGGGTGACATAATGATCCCACTTGGATGAAGCCCTCGCCATTTCCACTCCTGATCTCATTTCTTCATCATCTGCACACCAATCACCACCGATTTTTTGCAGATGAATTTGAATTTTCGCATTGATCAGAGCTGAAACTAGTATTATTACCTTGAGATTTGGCATTTCTCTTCGTGAAGATTGGCTTGTAAGCGAATTTTTTGCTTTTCCCAGGTACATAAGAGTTCTTTAATTTTGGCTTCTTGAACATCTCCTTCGTAATCTCCTCCGTCACTATTTTGGGCTCCATTTCATCAACTACCAACCAAAAAAGAAAGCAATGGAAGGGTTTCCAAAATCAGTGAAGCGATTTCGAATCGTTTCCAGATTGTTTATGAATTACCTGGTTCATTGTGTTGCTGGTCGTCCTGGTCAAGGTAATCGGTCCAATCGGTGCGGCGCTTGCTCCGATTGACAATCTCCTTCTCGTTTCCACCATCAGCGAGCGGCGGCGGCAGGTTCTCGTCGGTGTGTTTGCGAGACATGTTGAAGGACTGAACGAACTTGCGGAGGTCCTTGGGCATATGACCCTGAGCGAAGACCTTTCGAACCGACTGCTTCTGATTGCACACCACGCACGTCCATTTGTTGCTGCTCTTCTTCTGCTGCTTCACCTGCGAAAGAATGCGTCCAATCGATCAATTTCCCGTTCCCAGATCTTGGTAAGTTAGTTTTGTGCGATTTACAGAGAGAGGACCTGCATCGTGGAGCATTCGCAGCATTGGAGAGCGATGAAGATGATGGTTCTCGGCATTTTCTCGTCTCTGATCTCAATTTCTGAACTCGATCAATTTCAGTTTGGAGTTGGAATTAAGCGGGAACATTCTTCCATGGCTTCTTGAATTTAAAAGTTGGAACTTTTAGCGCGCTCCGAACGTTTTGGATATCTAATTTGGGCTTCATAACCACTGTACTAATTATGCAGTGCATATAAGTCCACCTAGACATAATAAAGTGAGTTTACTACTATACCCCTCATTAAAATTCTAAGAAATTCAGTTTCTTCTCTCACCGTTTTGTTTCCGTCCGTTTCTTTCTCTTTCCCCTTTCCCCCGGTTTGTCGCTCTCTCCCAGCTCATCTCTCTCTCGTCTCTCAGAACCAGCAAAATTCCGGCCATCCTATTGTTCGAATTTTTGACGATTGTTCTTCGAATTTGCGGCGTTTTTTCTTCTTCGCTCCTATCAGTAAGTTTTCTTCATTTTTTTTCCTTCTTCCCGGCATTCCGTTTCTGTTCTTGTAAACTCTTTAAATTTCCATCCATATTACGAATTGTATTGTTTTTTGTTCGTGTGATCTTTCTTATTTCGTGTTGTTCGTTTCTAGACATTTTGATGGATCTACATTCCGATTCGAATTTGGAGGCAGATAATGGTGGAATTTTGTGTGGTATTTTGGAAGATGGAACCAACCTGTTCTTCACGTTTTCTCATGAGGATGATATAGATGATTTTGATCTATCTGGTTTTGCTTCAGGTGTATTTTTATATATATATTTTTTTTTTGTAATTGTGTTCTGTTGTTCTTTTTTCCTTTTCTTTTCATTAGTTTTAGACATTTGTTTTCCTTATACGTGACACTTCTAACGTGCATAGTAAACAGTCTGCTTCATCTGCTTCTGCTTCAGGTTTTTTTCTTCTCTTTTTAGTGATTCTTGTGTTTTGTTGTTTTAATTGTGTCCTGTTTTTTTTCTTTTCTTTTTTTTCCTTTTCATTAGTTTCAGATATTTTGTTTTCTTGTAGGTGACACTTCTAACGTGCATAGTAGACAGTCTGCTCCATTTACTTATGCTTCAAGTTTTTTTCTTCTCTTTTTAGTGATTCTTGTGTTTTGTTGTTTTAATTGTGTTATGTTTTTTTTATTATCTTTTTTTCCTTTTCATTAGTTTCAGACATTTTGTTTTCTTGTAGGTGACACTTCTTACGTGGATAGTAGACAGTCTGCTCCATCTGCTTCTTCTTCAGGTTTTTTTCTTCTATTTTTAGTGCTACTTGTGCTCTGCTCTTTTATTATCGGTTTGCCTTTTCCTTTATCTCAGACATTTCATTTTTCTCTAGAGGACACTTCCAACATTCTCATTAGACCGTTCCCTCTAGAAGTGTTAGGCTGTGGTGGTGGAATTAATGATAATGATAGGAATGACATTGATAATGAATTTGGTCAAGATGTTCTGTCAGGCCCTGTTAATGCAATTCCATCTGTGAATTCTAATCTAGCCTCATCATTCGGTTTTGATGATATATCTTGGGTGGGTTTGACATTTGATACTTTGAAGATTGTTGCCAATTCATTAGAGAATATGCTATTTCTAGAGGTTATAAAATCCGGATAGGGAGGAAGAGGTATACGATGAGAGATGAGGTTTCTTTTTGTTATCACCAAGAGTTCCTTTTCTGTTATATTGGTCAGTATCAGAAGAAGGGTGATATGTCTCTGTCGAAGGACGGTTCTATCTACAACAAAAAGGGGAAACGTCAGAAGGTTGATAAGAGGTGTAATTGCAAGGTTTTTTTTAATGGTGTAGCCTTAATGATGATGATCGTTAGGAATGTGTCAGACATGATCGTTAGCATTCACATGCATATGTTGTTTCACATTAGAGATTTTTATTGCACAGTGGACGACATGTTAAAAAGGACTTGTTTCAGGTAGTTTTTGATATGATGCATTCCGGTATTAGACCGTCTTAAGCTATTAGGGTATTAGCTGATCAAGTCGGCGGTCTTGAGGCTCTTGGAATGACAAGAAGGATGTTATATAACAATATTGCTATTGAAAGAGGGATTTCTTCAGTTATTGGGGATGCACAGTTACTTTTGGATACATTCAAAGATAGGGTAAAGAATGATCCTAATTTTTTCTTTGAGATATCAGTTAAAGAAGATAATCAGATGACTAATTTTTTGTGGAGTGATGAAGTCATGAGGGCTAATTACTTGATTTTTGGTGATGTTGTTATTTTTTTATACAACATTTCGGATGAACAGATATAATATGTTTTATGCACCTTTTATTGGTATTGATAACCATAGACAGAACATTATTTTCTCTATAGCCTTTTTAGTGGGGCAGAAGAAGGAGGATTTTATTTGATATTTTGAGAGTTTCCTCCGTAGCATGGGTGGGAAGAAATCATCGACATTAATGACAGATCAAGATCACGATATTGCTCATGCGGATGATTCTGTTTTTGTTAGTGTGCAACACAGATTATGCTTGTGCCATATTTATGAGAATGCAAAGAAAAATTTGAAGGGATTATGGCAACTTGATGGGTTTTTGGATCTGTTTTCCAAGTGTTTGTATTACAGTGCTACTGTAGAGGAGTTTTATAACTTGTGGAATGATGGTATTCCTCATTTGAGAGTTCCGTGGTCTAGACTTGTGATTCATGCTTCTAAAGTTTATACTATCTCAATATTAGAGTCCTTTGAGAAGGAGTTTTGGAAAGGTTGGTGCAGTGAGCATAAAGTGATTTATGAAGATGGTTCGTACATTCAT